>JAABOM020074710.1:0-34839 GCA_011800125.2 Solanum clarkiae | reverse complement strand
TAACGTTACCTTTCCTCGCTACCTTTCGACCTTAATAATTCCAAATCGGTTCCAACCTTAACCTAATTGTTCCAGCAGCATTTATACAAACAACCAGCTATGAAACAGTTTCATAACAGCCACAAACTAGTTATTAAGGATATGAAGCAACAGCTTCCTCTCCAATAGTCCACAAGTTCATACGAAGCACATAATTGCGGTATCATATAACGACTCATTTTTGTGGACTGTAAAAGTAGTTAATCAGCCTTTTTACACTATTTTAAAACCAATCTTTGCTGCATAAATGAGTACTAATACATAATAAATCCATCCAACAAGAGAAAGACCTCTTAAATAACAAGAAAAGTACACAAGAATCCCTAGTATACAATCTGTCCAGAAATTCCAGCACCAACATACTAACATGTACTTCTTGTTTTTCATAAGAAAACTATACTAAACACATGTGTAAACTTACTTACCACTTACTTCAAGGAGTAAGGCTTCTCCAAGAACCCTAGGAGAGTTATTTAGCTGCTTTGAAAGGTGAAGAAAGAAGAACAATAAAGTTGGGAGAAAGCAGAAATTTTCCAAGTTAAAAGTGAATGGATATTTGCTGCTTATGACCCCTCTTTATGCTCCTACTTTGGCCGACCTTCTCTTGGTCTTTTGAACATCTTACACCACACATTAATAAGCTACTTATCCAGCAGCTTGTCCATTAAACTTGGTCCAAAATGGGTCAACAAGTTGATGGACTTAGGCTCCCTATTTTGCCAACTTTTCTTACTTGGTTTTGGGCCCAAAGTATCCAAGCGTTTATGATGTTTTTGGGCCTTTCTTACTATCATCATTGGGCTGTAAATATAGTCCATATATGATGTTAAATGATGGCCTAACGTTACACCTTAACACGAATTTTATTCATACTCGGACTTGTACAATTTTGACGCGGGTCTCGTCTCCGTTTAGTTAGCAATTTAAGCTAAGCAAGTAGCTGACTCACCTACTTGCTTCCTAAGTCCTACAAGAACCTCAATTTTATCACTTCATTTTAAGTTCGTAATCTCCTCACTTCGACACAAAACATGTATACACTCGACCCTCTTAAGCACCAGATGCACATATATCCCATTAACACGAGATTCAAGCACTTTTGAAAATTAGCTCTAGTTCGACCAACCCATGTCATGTTTCATTTGAATTGTACCAGTAGTGTAAGGTGTGGGGTGTTACATTGGGCAAATTTTTGTAGGCTATTGTACCCACGAGAATCCAGTCGACCTGAGTGGATAATACATTGACATCGGATTGTACAGTGTTGGTTGCCAGCATCCTTTCTAGTTATGAGATTGATTTTTCCTGTTGTATAGCTAAGAAGATACATGAATGTTCTCTGAAGATCTCCATATTGATTCGGTTCCCCTACTTGATTCACAAATTATGCATACAGGTGGTGATGAATGTATAATTTACACTCATTTCTTACTCTTTTTTCCTACGCTTTTGTGTTGTTAAATTCATAACTTGGGGAAAATTATACTCTGAGTAGTATATGTTTCATGTATATATAGTTTAGAAATGGCTTTGCTAGAAAGAATTGAAGTTGAAGCTGAATTGGAGCCAATAGGAGCTGAAAATGTGCAAAATAGTACCTGGCAACATTGCTCTCCACGAACGCGACCTTCAGGCCTGCTAACACGGAGCAGTGGATCTAGAAATAGCATGAATGTTGTATGACCCAGCCTGTGATCAGTACGAAAAATGCAAAAAATAAGCTTTGGAAAATGTTGACTGCCAGCTTCTACAAAAGGTTTTACGAGTCGTAAGTCGAAGTATAGCTCGTACGTTGGTTCACGGAACCTGGGCAAACTTGGTGAAATTTGAGATCTTTCAGAGGTTCAATCTACAACTTATTAGATGACCCATAAAATCTTTTACGAGTCGTAGATTGCATCACAGAATGTGAATCAAAGAAGTGTCTCTAAAAGTCTAAAAAGTTATCAGACAAAACCCTTATCTATGGCCCGTAGAATGGTGTACGTCCCATAAATGAGGTCTCATAGACCTATCCAGCCAAATTTTAAAAGGGGAAAAGTTGAGCTTTCTTATTTTCCTAAGTCTGAGCTACCTCGTTCAAGGCCTCAAATGACCCCTTTCCAACCTTATACACCCTTCACGTCCTCATATGGATTCATTTCTCAAAATCCCTAACTTCAAAACTCTCTTAAAAACTCTCAAGCTCTTCAAGGCATTCAAGTAAAGGGTGCTAGCTAGGGTTTCGGGTTTCTCCTCATTTGTTTTCACAAGATTTTCCATCTCCAACCAACCAAAGTATGTGGGTTTTGATTGTGGAGACTTTTTCTCCATAAGCTCAACCATTCCGGTCCTCGTTGTGATTTCTCAAGTTATGGTAGCACATGATAATTCTTATGAACTCATTTTTTATGATGATACTATGAAGTGTTTTATGATGGTTGTCCTAGTACATTATCGTGTCATGCTATATCATACAACACTATGGTTTTTATGTGAGGGTTTTATGGACCCTAACCAAGTTTTTCATGTTGGTGGGTGGGTCATTTTGAATAATGTTTAAGGAATTTTATTATATCCTCTCATGGCTTTTATTCAGGAATTCCATGATTTCAAGCATATATGTATATACCCACCATGTTTGAGTAAATTTACATGACAAAGATTTTCATGAGGATGAAAGATTATTGCATGAATTACTAGACAAACATGTTATGATAAATCACGAGCTCCCAAGAATGCATTAACTCATGAAAAGTTCCTACGATTTGTAAGTTAAATGTTGATCCCTTATACTATATTCTACCTTCTTGTAAGTGAATAATGTCTACATGAAAGGGTCAAGCATGATAATTAGTTTACCCTCATGAACAAACTAAAGCTCACTAGAAGGGTTCAAGCATATTACAAACTCTACCCTCATGTGTAATGCAGTGCCCACAAGAAGGGGTCAAGTTTATGAAATATTTTACCCTCTAGTACAAAGTATATGCCCACTTATAGGGGTCAAGTATATGAATGAACTACTCTTTCCATGTTATCATGCTTTTACAAGTCATGTGTGTTATGATCAAATTTATAATTATCTCAAGTATTCCGTGGGACTAGACATAGCACCAAAAGAGGCTTAAGGTAGGCCTCAACCTAAGGGGTCCTTATATAATGTCTTGGTCTCTTAACTATCTACCTTGGTCTCTTAACTATCTACCACCATAGATTTATAATATTTTCCCTAAATGGGCTTTTACTAGTGGATCAACTAGGTGAAGTTACCTACTATGTGGGGTCAAATTTGATTTACCTTGGAAAGTAAATCACTCCTTTATTCAGTGTGGAGTGAACATGGGGATTCCAAGTAGTAGCTCACTTAGTGTTATATGTTGATTAAGTCTCCTGCTACACATGTATGATATATTATGCAAGTTCAACTTTTTCCATTCTTGTTTTTAAATTAAGCATTGGTTATACATGTTATATTAAGCTTATGTCTATTGATCATGATTATGCATCTTGATTATTATGTCTTATGTCCTTTGTTGCATTGTACCCCCTATACTTAATACGTTCCAAGTACTAACGCATACTTCTTTTGCCTACATGATCTAACCATGTAGGGACAGGAGCTCCTATTCATCCTCCTCCTCCATGTGGCTAGCCGGATCCTTTGAAGACAACTATTGGTGAGTCCTCCATTTCGGGGACAACATCCACTTTACTTTCATACTTTGGGTAAGACATGTCTATTTTTGGTTTGTTTTTAATCTTTTGAGGGTGAGTCTAGGAGATGTCTTAGGCCCCATTCCACTCGTACTAGAAGTGTTGTTGGATATGGATTTTTATGTAATGAGCTTGGCTCCTACTATGTTTATGTTATTATAAAAGACTTCTCTTAGTCCCTTTTTCCCTTCTATGCTTATTGTATGTTGATGATGAGATGTAAGTATCAAGTTCCTAAATCATCCCCATAGCTTGAGTCTAAAGTCCCATTTCCTTTAGAATTATTTTCTACTTATTTATTGTTTAATTATGCTTCCACAACCAAGTATGTGCAAATGATACGCTAAGAGGCTTTTTTAGGTTCCCTTCGGGTTTTCCATTTGTCTTGTCACGTCTACGTCCTAGGTTTGGGTTGTGACAAATGCATCGAGCATTGGCGCGTAGCTGGAACAGATGATGACTAATGCCCATGATCGTAGAATATCTAGGTGCGAACAAGGAGGGAAATGAACTTGTTGACCTCCGCGAACACGATCAAAGATTCATGAACACGGAACAATTAGGCAACCATCGTTAGGGAAATTCAAGAATTTTTCCATTTCAGTCCCAAAATCACATATACACACACTCTCAACCCTTGTTCTTGATACGATTGATTTCCAAAAAAATAGAATTCGTACATTCTTGAGGAAGAAAAACATACCTTAATGTATTTAGTTGAGGGTGGGGATTTAGAGCAATTTTTCTACAAATGCTTGCGTCTAGAGTGGATTAAAGAGTATGGGCTTCACTTGTATTTAGTTTTCACTAACTCTTTCTTCCCTTGTTTTTGAATGCAAAATTTGTAGATTTAATTGAGATTGGATGTTAATTTGTATGGGTCTTCATTATTTCTCTTGCTTTCATGCTTAGTTGATTATTTACTTCCAAAATCAAGTGGATTCAATCCAAATCGCTCTGATTGTTTGAATTGATTTATTGGTTCATGCATATCTTCCTGTATAACTTCAGATTTGAGGTGACGAACTTGAATCTAGCTTAGATCTTCAATTATTTCTTTAGCTAGTGTAGTTGAAGTGGAGGGTTCCATGATAGTCATGGTTTTATGAGTTGAGAGCCTCAAAAGAGACTCAACGGCTAAGGTCTTGGAAGTTTTGATTTGAGGTGCTCAAGCTAAGCGTATCTTTGAGTGGCTCGCGTAAGAGGCCGTAGTTAGCTCTTGCGAAACATCACCTTCATCCTAGCAGAGGGGTGATCACAAGCAACCTAGCCTACCCATAAAGTTAAATTTGATGCTAAGTGTGATGGATCGATTGAGTTCTGATTTATTTCCATATCCCCTATCCTTGCTTCCTTGCTTGACTTCACCCCAATTCTTTCTTAGGAGTAGTTGTTAGTTTAGCTTTCCCCCATTTAGTTAGAGTTCTTACTTAGTATTTACTTGACAAAACCTAGTAGCCATAGGTCCTTGCTTTACTCAATAGCCGAAACATTGTTCCCTCTGGTATTTGACCCTGGCCTCTAGAGTTAGGTCATTATGCTGATGACGACCGCCTATGCTTCATTCGAGTAGCCAGGTTGAGCGACATCAGGCAGGGGCAGAGATCTTCCCTAATGTGAACTATATTATTGAGGTACAATAGACTGAAGATACCAGCCTGATCAAGGTCGATGAGAATCCCGTGTCTCTTGGGTAAGAACCATAACCTCCTGTCCATTTACCAAAGATGTTTGTGGAGGCACCATAGTCGGAGCCTACTACCTCCACTGCTACTACTACTACAGAGACCGCGAGGACCCCATAGACTGATATTGGGGAGGGGGCAGGGCCTACTAGTACTTTATCCCTTGTACTAGAGGTTGTACTTAGACATCCTCACACCACAAGCATAGTCTACGTGTCTACAGAGTCTATTCAGGCTTTGGTGCAGAGATAGGTTCACACTGAGTCCTAGTTAACTCAGTTGTTGTAGTAGATTCGACCTTGGGTTCATAAGGCTACAGAAGATCTGAGGAATGGCTTCACAGTTGTTATTGAGGAGAGATTAGCATCATTTCGCAACTATATAGATGAATTTGAGAGCCTCATAGAAGATCGACTTATTTCAGCTTAGACTCTTGATATGACAGCCATCTGAGCGGAGATCCAGCAGCTCCACATAGATATGAGGGTAGCACCTTCTTCCCCTGTGGTGATTCTTCTGCCCGATGTAACTATAGAGGTGTGTGGTTAATTTATTCACTGATGAGCCTCCAACCCACGCCTGTAGGAAGAGGTACCGTATTGATGATAATGATCCTGATGCTACCAGACAAGAGGCAGAGAGGCTACACCAAGAGCAGATGGAGGCTGAAACACAAGCCTCTATTGTAGATGAGATGGACCAACAGGCACGGGAGCTGGAGGTAGTAAGAGGTGTTGGAGCCTCCGAACATGCCGCCACGACTGAGGACACCACCCAATATGCTGAGGGTGGTGAGACACAGGCAAAAACTAGTATTTAGGCTCCTCAAGAATGTACCCGTTTTTACTCCTATGTTAGCCTTTAGTTACTTTAATTGCATTGAGGACAATATAAATGTTTTCGATGAGGTGTGGCTAATTATAGCCTCGGTGAAGTCTAAGTAACTAAGGCTTATATCAATCCCAATTTTTGAGTCCGCAGGATTTTATTGCTTGGGTTCTATCCCTAAGGACATTTATTTTCTATTAAACTGGCATATTTAGGATGTATAAATAGTACAGGTAGCATATTGTACTTACATTTGTGGTATATCTTAGCTTTTGTTAAAAAATGATACCCACCTATTTTATAGATTAATGATGTATTATTAGGTAGTCTTGATGACAACTATGTTGAATCAGTTATTGACATTGTTTGTTCTGACTAGATAGGGTTGATTGTGATAAAAAGTATAATCTAAGAGTATATGTTGCTAGTGTATTCAGTGCCAAGTGTGTGAGCATTATTGCATGATTCTTATATTGTGTTTTCATTTAAACTTGCCTTGTTACTCTAACTGAGACTGTAGGTTAGTTGGTTTGTAAAGGATCATAGGTTGTTATTTATATTAGTCCACTTAGCTAAAAAATAACCAAACAAATGCTTTATGTACCCCCTGGTCCTAATGTTTGAGCCTTCCATGTGCCCTTTCCTTTGTAGATACCAGAGTAACCAAAACTATTTATTTGTGTAATCTTGAAATCAGCCATGGTCTCCCATTGATTATTATGTACCTTGACTCAAGACAAAATCCTAAGTTGAGGGTGGCTTCCAAAAGTTGTATTGGTTCATAGGTTGGATATTGCGCACCTCAACTCAGGAAAAGCCTAAGTTGAGGGTGGTTGTTGCAACAAAATCACACCAAATGGGGAAGGAAGCGTAGTAACATAATGAAAAAGCGAAAATATGAAGTGTGTCCAAGAAAAATAAATAGATGTCAGAAATGTGAGCTAAAAAGCAAAATAACTGAGATAAATAGAAGACAATGAGCTGAAAAATTAGAATAAGGCATCGAAAGTGTGAAATAGGAAAACAAGATCAAAGAGTGAAAATATAAGTGTTGGTAGGGCAAAAGTGTAAAATATCGCAGAGTCAACAAGGGCGAATAGTTACTATGTTCATAAATATCATACCAAAACCTCCCGAGCCTATGTTTCAAGCTAAGAAAGTCCTATAGTGATCCTAATTCAACTAGTTCAAGGTTATGGTCATGAATATAGGGGCAAGTTGATGTGTTGTCAAAGTACAGCACATTTGCTATCTAAAACAAGGGATTTTGCAAGTTCATAATGCGACTTGTTATGGTTTTTATGTAGTTTTTGTGTTAGTTGTGCAGAAAATACAGGTTGGCATGATTTTTGGAGAAAATTGCAGATTTTGTTGAAGTACAGGATAATGAGCCATCCTACGAGTCGTATCCCAAGCTATAAGTCATAAGGTGCCCTCGTAACATGAGACAGTTAGCAAAATTAAGAAGTTGCAAAGTGGAAGTCAGCCCTACGAGGCTACCCTACGAGTCGTAGGTCTCACTAGGACTCGTATAGGTAGGGATCTTAGCAAGAAACAGTGAGCTAAAAGTTTAGATCAAGAACTGAATAACTAGACTTCGAGAGGAGCATAGGATTCGTAGCCCAAGCAATGACTCGTAACAATGGGTCGTAGCAGTCAAGTCCAACATGTCAAGTGCTGACTATGAGACCCCGATTATAACCGTAGGTCACCCTACGAGTCGTACCTACGCGACGTCCCTGCTGCCAGTTGTATTTTCCATTTAATTTTTAGGGTAAATTTGTAAATAGTATAAATACTTAATGATAGGGTTTTTTATGGAGACTTCAGACTTTGAATCAGTGTAGATTTCAATTTTTAATTTGAAGACCCACTTTGGGGGTTTCGAAAATCACATTGTACTCATCTTTCTTTAATCAAAGCTTGTGGTTTCCAACATGAAGGTGTTTTGTTCTTCATTGTTTTGAGTAAAACTATCAACCATGTCTCTTGCATTCACTGTTGTTGATTTTCCCTTAGACATGAGTAGCTAAGCACCCACAACTTGGGGTTGTGGGAATCATGAGTAGTTGACTTGAAATAACCTAGACTTTGGCATTTCTTTGATTGGGGTTTTGCAAGTATTATTTATTTCCCATCGCTTTTCTTGTTGTTTGGTGGTGACCAACACCAAATCCCGCCTAATATCACGATTTTAACCAAAGTAGTTACGAATAGGAAAAGGGAAGTAAATGACAGGATTCGATTGATATGTTCTCGTCTGATCAGCCAAACCTGACCAAGGGGATGTTGATTGGGATAATGGGTAACAAATAGTTGTCACACCATGGTTGTCGACCAAGCGCCATGGTGAAATTTGACATTCACCTTTACAAGAGGGCTAGAAGAACCGAAGTTACCATCCTACATGCGAATTCCCAATTAGGATTACATTGTCTAGGGTAATTGAGTCGATGAATTATGGGGAATACTATTCCTAAGTTGTCGCCCAATTTGATTGTCTTCTTGCATACTTTGCGTAGCGTTAATTTTTGTTCTTCATTTTGATTCTCAAACCCCTCCTCCCCTCCATTTTAGAGAATATGGTGATTGATACTTGAAATGATTGTTAGTGGATCAACTTAGTCAAGCTCCGTATTCCCTGTGGATTCGACCCTGACCTTCAGTTAGGTCTATTACTAACTACGATCTCTTTGTCATTGGAGTGTGAATATAAAAAATTATGGCGTCATTGCCAGGAATACGACTCGGTTCTTCACTTGATTTCACTAGTTAATTCAAGTATTAATTTCTAGATTCTCTTGTATTTTACTTTTTTTTTATTTTTCTTGTTTGATTTTAATTTGCAGGGTGTACTAAGCTGTATGCCCAACACAAGGAGCCAAGGCAATCCCTTAGATCTGATACGCCCAAATTTACACTCCAAACAGAATAGTAAAGTAGTCGTTGATCAAATATAGAACTCAACTAGAGTTGAGGTCGATCCCATAGGGAATGCGTGAGAATATATCTATTAGCACTATTTTCAAATGTAATATCTATTCCCAAAACAAAAGTGCATAAAGTAAATAAGGGGGGTTTTGGTTTTTCAAATTAGTATACTAAAGAAAGCAATAAATGAGTGCAAGAACGACTAGATTTGAATCAATTTATACAAGGATAGGATTGTGTTCCCCATGATATCTAATGCGATAGTCGAATCTAGTGGTAAACTCGTTCATGATTACGTATAGAAGATCTGCTCGTTCATTATTACGTATAGAAGATCTAACAAGTCGTGTAACATCTAATTCACCTCTCGGTCCCTCTTAGATGCATATCATTCATCACCTTTCAGTCTCAGAACCTATACGTACTAACCCTTGTTGTTAATCCCGGAATACTCTCACCTTTCAGTCTCAAGCACTTAGACTAGGTTTAAAATCTTGAATTTCAATCGTAGAACTCTTTTCCTAATAAAAGCATCCCTTTCGGGCATGTAATAAATAAAGTCGACTCATCAAGGAAGAAATTATAATGAAGATTACTATGATATATATGCTAATCAATCCCGAGATTTACCTCATATTAGCCTATCTTATTGATTTATCAAGGTTCCCACAACCCTAGTTGTGGTTGTAGCCTAACATATTCAAGAAATAAAACTCGCAATGATACAAGGAATTCATAATAAAAGACTTACAATTGAAGAATCGATGAATCCACAAGTTACAAGCTTGAATTCGATAAGCAACATCCCAAAATCTTGTGAAATCTCTAAGAAAATAATACTTTTCAATGTTTTCTAGCTCTAGTCATCCAAGACTCAGTAAAAATGACATAAAATAACTATTTATATATAAAGAAAACCTAATCCTAATTAAAATAGAAAAAATCTGTTGGCATAGACACAGTCTACCACACGACTCGTTTGATAGTAGATGGACCGTCAAATGGTCTTTGTGGTTGTCCTTAGCCTAAAACCTCACTGCTCGTCATATCCACTAAACGCCCAAGCAAACAGCCCGTGTAGAGTACGATGGTCTGTGGACCATCTGTCGTGCCTTTGCCATTTTCACTCAACTTCTTCCACATGCCTCTATGTCACGGGACGTGAAGGATCACACGGTCTGTGACACACTCCGTCTAGCCTCCCTTAGCCTATTTCGCTTGCTTTTCGACGGCAATGCCCTCACATCACTTTGACGGTATGTTGCATGACCTATGTCATTCCCAACGGTCTATTTGTTGTGTCGTTATGCCTTCCTTGGTTATTTCATGCTACCACACAATCAAGTGTGAGGCCACGATGGGCCTCACTAACCGTATTACAGTACACGAACCGTGTTGGTCCCCGTGTTCCCATACTTGATTCTATTTTTGCTCTTTTTCTATAAGTTTGCCCATTTCTCCATGCCTTAATAATTTTCCTGAAAAGCAACAAAAACAAATATCAAAATAAAATGTTTGCTTGAGAACTTGCAAAAATCCTTTATTTAAAGCATTATAAAAGTCATATTTCTACGATTCATCACCGATCAACTTGCAGATCCATCGATTCACTAGAAGAATGGCTCATGTGAATGAGGATATTGTGGTTAAGGAAAAATTAAATGTGAATGATGATGATAAGGGAAGAGAGGAGAATCCATCACCAAGGGATAACAGGCCTCAACTTAGGGATTTCAACAAAAACGCTTATGGTTGGAATCAATATCGCTTGAACCCTATGGCCATGGATGTTCCTAGTGCTATAGTGTTGCTACCATCACCGGCAGACGCTAAGTTCACGATGTCGAGTTTATTTCTCCAAATGCTCCAAAACGGTGGTTTGTTCATAGGGTTACCTTTAGAGGATCTCCATTGTCATCTCTAAAATGTCACCTTTGTTTGCAAAAGTGTCATAGGTACACAAAATCTTTCTTTGGATGTAGTTGGTTTGGGAGTGTTTCCATTGTCCCTAACTGGTAATGCAGCTATGTGGTCGTTTGAGCTTCCTCAAGGGACAATAACAAGTTGGGAAGAGCTTCAAAGAGTTTTTCTAGAAAGATATTTTCCAAGGTCAAAGAAGCTTAAGCTCAAAGATCAAATAAACAACTTTGAGAAATTGCCCAGTGACTCTATTAGTACCATATGGGAGAGATTCACCAAATGTTTGCAAATGGTTCCTGATCACAAGATTGTTGATGATGCCTTGGTTGAGATTTTCTATCGGGCGCTTGACGAGAATAGTCAAGCTTATGCCGACACAATAATGGGAGGCATGTTTCTTGATCAACCTATTCGATTGATCTCTAAAAGGATAGCGCAAGTGGTGAAAACCAATAGAGCATGGAGTCAAAGAGAAAGAAGTGCTATGAAGACTTCTTATGGGGTAAACACCAACAATGAGCAAGCTAAGGTCAATGAGGAGATTATGCAACAACTTGCTCCACTTTGCACAAGCATGACTTAGTTTTAAAGCAAATCAAGCGAGTGTTCAAGCGTTGACTCACCAACCTCCTAAGGCTCCAATGTATGATGAACCATTCTTTGATGAAGATGCTTGCTTCGTGAGTAACCAATCGACGGGTTTCCGGAACAACCCCCAAGGGTCCAATTCAGACTATTAGAGGCTAGGTTTTGGGAATCAAGGTCAGAACTACAATCGTCATGGTGCATATAGAGACAACCAAGATAGTTTTTAAGAAAGGGAAAGAGTGCCAGATGTCGAATGGGGTAGAAGAGATGGTTTTAGAAATGGTCCTTATGTTTCGTCCCACAACCATGATGTCGGACCAAATACTGCGAGGATTGAAGAGATATTTGACAGGTTGTTGAAAAAAGCCGACCACCAAGATGAGACTTTGAAGGGAATGAAATTAGACATTTCAAGCATAAACTAAAAGATAAAGTCTCACTCGATGGCTATTACACAATTGGAAACAACAATTTAGGAACTTCGCAATTCAACCAATGCTAAAAGGGCATTTTACCAAGCAATACAGTTTGAAATCCAAAGAGTGATGGGCGTTGCATGGTGGTCATGACTAGGAGTGGTAAAAGAACCATTAATCCCCTATACCGATGGTTGAGGATGAAGCTTGTGAGAAGGGTATTGCTGGTGAAGTTGTTCTTGAGGAAGAAGGTTTGGAGAATGTTAGGACGCAAAGAGAATAAGTGAGAGAGCAAGAAAAAGTTAAGATGATTCCAAAGCCTTCTCCCCTCCTTCCTTTAAAGGCTTATGAAAAAGGAAGAGGATGACAAATTCAAACACTTCCTCTCAATGTTAAAGCAATTATCCTTCAGCATTCCCTTTCTATAAACTTTGGCAAAGATGCCCCGATATGCCAAGTACATGAAGGCTTTGGTGACAAGAAGCGCATATTGAGGAAAGAGCTTTCGCAAGAGCTCCAATAATGTAGTGTCATTATGATCAAATTCCTTTCCCAAAAGCGAGAGGATCCTGGTGCATTCACTATTCCTTGTACCATTAGTGATATGGAATTCGCAAGAGCATTGTGTGACTTAGAAGCAAGTATCAATCTAATGCTTCTTGTCATGTTCAAAAAGCTTGGCCTTGGCATTCCTACTCCAACAAGAATGCACTTGCTCTTGGTGGATAGAACTATAAAGAAGCCGGAAGGGATACTTTTTTATGTGCTTGTAAGGGTTGATAAATTCATCTTTCCCACAGACTTCGTGATCCTTTACTGTAAGGTTGATTTTGAGGTGCCTATTATATTGGGAAGACCATTTCTGGCCACCGGGAGACCCTTGGTGGATATGGATTCAGGTCAACTTCAGTTCTGGGTTAATGATGTAGAATTTGTGTTTGACATCAGCCAATCAATGAAACATCTGGATGAGTTTAAGAGTGAAGTTTGGGTCATTGAAGACTTTTGATGAAGGATGATGACAAAGTCGAGCCACGACGTTAAACAAGGTGCTTCATGGGAGGCAACTCAAGTATCTTTTATATTTTTGGCTTATTTTTTTAAGTTTATTTTGGTTTATTAAATTGTTAGGTAGTGGTTTGATGTTTATTTTGAGTGTTAAGACACTAGATTAGTTATATTATTTTGAACATTGGAGTATTTTGAGGTTTGGTTTGCAAGCATAAATCAAAAACTGAAGATTTGGATAATATTGCAATTGGAGCAGCTTCTACAAGTAGGCCTATGAGCCATAGTCATACCTCGTAGAGGGAAACAATAAGGATTCAAAGTTGGCACACATATTATTCCCAACCTTACAATTCGTAGGGTCCCCTACGAGTCGTAAGTGGGGTTCGTAATGCGTAGGTATGGATTCTAATTTTTCTAAGTGTTGAGGTCTGTTATTAGCCCAGGACCTATGGCCCGTAAGAAGATCTATGACCTATAGATTTATTTTCCTTATTTTTAAACGTTTCTGCTCCCAAAAGTTTTCCCATTGCTAAAACTCTTATTGTTCCGACCCGATTTCTGTCATAACCATTGGATTCTGGCAAGTTTTTTTCGGCAAGAGTGTGTTTATAGGGTTCTTTGCCTTCTCCTTGTTTGCTCAGTACATCCTTTTGGTCTTCATGCACTCAATTGGTAAGACGATTATGATGAAATCATGATATTGTAAGATGATTGTATAATAGATGATCATAGTGAATATACCCATGAGAAAATGACTGTGCATAAGTCTGAGAGTTAGGGTTTGGTCGTCTGAAATTCCCTAGCATGATTTTCACTTCTGTGATTACTTTTTCTGGGTGGTTGTAATGTTAGCATGTTGATCATATGAGTTTAATGCATGATTTTTGAATGATTAATTTACAAACTCATGTGGGGGTTGAAATTTGGGATATTGGTATTTGTTCTAATATGCTAATTCATGTTACCCTTGTATGGAGTTGCTGTGAACTTCTTGTGAATATCCATTGTTGTGTATTGTTGTTGGTGATTATGAGTTAGAGATTAGTTGATCTTGGATATATCTTGAATGTGATTGGGAATTGTTGTTTGATTGTGGGATGATAGTTGATTGTGTTGTCATGATTCATAATGGGGTTAATAATGTGTTTGGGATGATGTGCTGCTTCGGTGTTGTTTATTTTTGTCAATTAAATAGTTTTTAGTTCTTGTAGGAAGGCTACAGGCACCCCATGTTCCTTCTGTTTTTTGCTAACATGACTCACTATAACTCGTGGGTCACCCTATGAGTCGTAGTAGTCCCTCGTAGGAGGCAACAATCACATGTGGTTCCTTTATACTTACCATACAAGACCCACCTACAACTCGTAGTGCCTACTACGAATCGTAGTGAGGGACTTATCTGACCTACATCGTTCTGAATTGTATTCTGATCCCTACTACGAGCCCAAAATACAAATCATAGGTCAACCTATGAGTCATACCTGAGCCTCGTATCTGTGATTAGAATGTTATTTCTCAGGCACCTTAGTACTACGAGGCTATTGTACTATTTGTATCTGTGATTAGAATGTTATTGTACATGTGCGTTGTAGCTACAGACCTACAACTGATTCAGTGCATTGTGTTTATGTTTTCTTTTATCGATATTGCTACTCTTTGTTGATTCTTCCTTGAGGTTTCTATTTTGATTGAACACTAGGGTGCTCAGCCACACTGGGACTGAGACACGGCCCAGACCCCTACGGGAGGCAGCAGTGTTGTGTGTTATGGGGTTGAATTTTCGTCATATGGAACCGAAGGCGAGAAAAGAAGCTATTAAAGCTTTGGGTTGACGGTTAGGGATGACCCATCTGATGAAGAGCAATCTGAAGAATCTGTGGAAGTCCATAGAGTTTGGATAGACCCTGAGGCAAATGTGCCTCAGACTCGAGCCTGCGCTGCACTAACACCGATGGAAATAGTCCCTCCCAATCTGAAGAGGAGGGTAATGAAGACGGGTCAGATTATGGCCTCTCACTTTCGGAGTGAGGCTCTATTGAGGCATCTCAAACCCAACTTGAGGGGGCTAATTCTCAACCTCCGGTGGACCCTACCCTACTGTCACTTCCACAGACCCCAGAAATACTAGATGGTGCGTTCCACGCATGAAGGAAATATATGGCAAGGGGTTGGAACCAAAAGGTCAAGGAAAGCCTGTTCGGCAATTTCACAAGGAGTCGAGACTCAATGACTCCGGATTGAGTAGGATGCCAGACTTGGAGGCAGAGATCAATCATCATGGGCTTGGATGGCTGTCACAGAAGTTGCGCAAGTAGGTCCCATATCTAGTCGGGGAATTTTATGTTGCCTACTATGCCACTATTTTCCAAGATCTTCCTTGAGGGAAGAAAGCTATAGAGTGGCCGAGGTTGCGAGAAATTCTAGACCTGGGTGAATTTTAGAGGAGATTATCAAGAGAGTTCAGTTCGGTCTGAACTACATAGTACCTAGTTCCACCGCAGAGTATGATGATAGAATTGCAAAGATGAGGAAAGCGGTGAGTGAGAAGAATGTGGAGATAAAGATTGAGTTGCTCAGGTGGATACCCTACCAGATATGCAATGAGGGTTTTGAGCATACGTGGCACACAAACCACATTGATCAGATTGTAAAGTCCCACCTCTCATTCCGGGCCAAATTTTGGTGGTCTATTATCTGTTGGCACATCAGGCGTACTTTTACGGATAATGTGATTACCTTGGAGAGAGTTGTACTACTGGCCAACATTCTAGCTGGCTACGCGATAAATTAGGCCAGAGTTATGGATCAAAACCATGAGTTGGCGATTCGTACCCACACCTCATTGCCTTTTCCCATCATGCTACATAGACTGTGCAATTGAGGGAGGGGTACGTGTCTCTCTTCACTTGGACCCACATGTAGAGGCCCTGCACACCATGAACTAGAAGAGACCCAGGACTAGTGATGAAGTTGCAGGACTGGAGGAGTACATTACTGATGCGGTGGTGTAGGAGTTATTAGCTATGGTAGCTATACAGAGAAACCGGGAGCAGTAGAGCACGAGGAGCCGGAGCTCAGGTACAGCTGCAGCCTTGACCACCGAGAACGAGATTGGACCCCAGGACCCTCATGACCAGATAGATGCCAATGCTTAAGCACTATGTGTTTGACATTTTTGACTCCCCTCCTTATTTGCTACTTATGGATACTTTGTTCCTTGTTTTAGACAATTATTTTCTTTATGTTGGTTTTTGGATATTTTTAAATATTTTGTTTTGAATGTTGGTTTTAAGTATGTTTTTGATATATATATATTTACTTTGACGACAAAGTATTTTCTTTTGGTGGGGCATGGGAAGTTATAGATTAGGGTGAAGTCTAATTAGCCTTGAGTCTATAACCTCCGCTATTTTTGATCCCAAGGTTTGCTTTCCATGTTTCTTTTTCCTTATGGATGTTTTAAATTCTATTGATCGGCATGTTTAGATAGTGTAGATAATTTGTAGATATATAGTAGTTATTATCTTTTGACACAATATAACCTTGAATGATTTTATGAATGTTTTGAAAATTTGGTTATTATTGCAAGTCTGCAAGTTGTTCTGATAAAGAGAAGGCAAGTTGATACTTGAAGCATCACCTGTGAGTCTATGATTGATTATGTATGTGATGTCGTGTATGTGAGCTTATTTTGTCGCATCCAAGTATTATGTATGGACTCAGAACTTGTCCTATTACTCTAAGATTGGACTAGTGATGTGGTTGATTGGGAAAGGATCTTAGGTCGTTGTTCTTTCAGTGAGCTCACTTTTCCCCAAATGACCTACCAAATGTGATAGTTGATCCCTTGTTCCAAATGTTTGAGTTTCTCATGTACCAGTTCTTTCTTGACACTTAACTAGCCCAACTTGTTTTGTGAACTACCTTGATATTTGGCCCTGGTCTATCCTTGAATATATGAACTTCGATTGAGGCTAAAAGCCTAAGTTGAGGGTAACTACAAATAGTGGCCCTGATTTGGGAAATAGATATTGTGTGTTTTACCTCAGGCTAAAAGCCTAAGCTGAGGGTGGCCTTTATTGTGATAAAGTAATGAAAATGGGCCTGGTAATTGAGAAAGAAAGAAAGAAAAGAAAAGTCATGTGCCGGGTGAGAAAAAGGAAAGAAAGGTTGCCTTGGATTGAAGAGAATAACAAAATGAGTTCAAAAATGAGGCACAACTGAAAAAGAGAAAGAAATCACCCGAGAAAAGCTTAAAAAGGAAGAATAAGGGTGGATTTAATGAAAATGGTTGAGTTATGGAGGTGAGAATGTTGAACAATATGGTTCAAGGATAGCTTTTAGTCACTACTTGCCTAAAATATCATACCAAAGCCTCATGAGCCTATGTTACAAGCCTTTTGAGTCCTAAAGTGATCCAAATCCATGTTTTCATCAGTCCGATGTTTGAGTATAGGGGCACACCTATGGTGTTAGTCATCATGCATGAATTTCATTTGTGAGAGTGAGAATGCTTGCACAGTCCCCGAGTTTTGAATCCATTTTAAGTGAGATAGAGGGACTTCTTTTCTGTGGAGGCATTTGTATTGCATGATTGGCATGTTACTAATCCAGTAATTGTGGATTATTGATACTCCTGCACTTGTCATAATTGGATTACCGGATACATCTTTATGTTTTGGTTTGCTTAGTAGCTTTACAACCAGGTTTTGAAACTGAGAGTTGGGTACCTGAATTGGAGTTAAATGATGTATATGTCATTAGAATAGATGTTATGTGTTTCTTATTGTCTGCTTAGATCGAGTCATCTCTTAAGGACAAGTAACAGTTCTAAGTTGAGGGTATCGATGTGTTGTCAAAGTACAATATGTTTGCTGCCTAAAACAAGGGATTTTGAAAGTTCTTAATGTGACTTTTTATGGTTTTTATGTATTTTTGTGTTAGTTATGCAGAAAATACAGGTTGGCATGATTTTGGGAGAAAATTACAGATTTTTCTAAGGTACAGGACGTATAAGCCACGCTGCGAGTCGTAGGCCAAGCTACGAGTCGTAAGAATGAGCAAAATTAAGAAGTTACAAAGTGGAGGTCAGACCTACGAGGCCACCCTACGAGTTGTAGGTCTCACCACGACTCATATAGGTGGGGATTGTAGCAAGAAACAGTGAGCTAAAGTTTGGACTAAGAACTAAAGTCTCAGACTACGAGAGGAGCATACGAGTCATAGCCCAAGCAATGACTCATAACAGTGGGTCATAGCAGTCAAGTCCAAAATACCAAATGCTGACTACGAGACATACCTGCGCCAGTTGTATTTTTCACCCTACGATTCGTACCTGCGCGACATACCTACTGCCAGCTATATTTTTCATTTAATATTTAAGGTAAATTTGTAAATAGCATAAATACTTATGGGGTTTTAGATGGAGACTTCAGACTTTGAATCTTGGATTCCACATAGTGAATATTCTCTCTAGAATATTTCTAGGGTTTAGTGTAGATTTCAATTTTTAATTTGAAAACCCACTTTGGGGGTTTGGAAAATCACATTATACTCATCTTCTTTTAATAAAAGCTTGTGGTTTCAAACTTGATGGTGTTTTGTTCTTCATTGTTTTGGATAAAACTCTTAACCATGTCTCTTGCATTCATTGTTGTTGATTTTACCTTAGCCATGAGTAGTTAAGTACCCACAACTTGGGGTTATGGGAACCATAAGTAGTTGACTTGAAATAACCTAGACTTTGTGCATTTCTTTGATTGGGGTTTTGCATGTATTATTTATTCCCTTCGCTTTGCTTGTTTGGTGGTGGCCAACACCAAACCCCGCCTACTATCACGATCCCAACCAAGGTAGTGATGAATAGGAAAAGGAAAGTAAATAACAGGATTCAATTGATGTGTTCTCGTCTAATCAACCAAACCTGACCATGGGAAAGTTGAGTGGGACAATGGGTAATGGTTAGTTGGAACACCATAGTTGTTGACCAAGCGCCATGATGAAAGTTGATCTTCACATTCACAAGAGGACTAGAAGAACTGATGTTACCGTCCTACATGTGAATTCCTAATTAGGGTTAGGTTTTCTAGGGTAATTGAGTCAACGAATTATAGGGAATACAATTTCCAAGTTTTCCCTCAATTTGATTATCTTCTTGCATACCTAGCGTAGCATTTATTTTTGTTTCTTTTTGAATCCCAAACCCCCCCTCCCCCGCGCCCCATTTTAGAGAATATAATGATTGATACTTGAAATGATTGTTAGTGGATCAACTTAGTCTAACCTTTTCTTAGGTTTATTACTGACTGTGACCGCTTTGTTATTGGAGCATGAACATCACAAGCCTATGGTATTGTACACAGTGTTTGAATGTCTATTATAAGGGTGAGTGATTTTGTTAGTCTCGAGTATTCAATTTAAACATATCATTCTAAATAAGATATGGGACTTCTTTTTGTGAAGGAACTTGAATTACATTGTTTAGGCTATGTCAGTGATTGACGCTTATCTATATTGCCTTACTTGTCATAGTTGTATTGTCAGATATTAATCTGTGTGAGTTTATTTGATAATTATCTAGTATATATATTGATAAGTTTGACTAGGTATCTGTGATTGATTCAAAGATGATGTATACGATGAGATTGAGGTCGATGTGCTGCTATATTGCTTATGTAGATTGAGTCTGTCGCTTGAGGACAAGCAATAATTTTAAGTTGAGGGTATTGATAGGACGCCAAAATATGACACTTTTGATGCTTTAAACTTAGAATTTTATGTGTTCTCAAAGTGATATTACTAGGTTTGATATGTTTTTATGTTGATTTTGTAGGATTTCAGGAGTCGGGAAGTTTTCTGGCAAAATTGTGCAGATTGCAGGTTTTGGAGGTTTCACGAGACCTTCTATGGGTCATGTTCATTCCATGAGCCATAGATAGCTTTGGTAGACTGGATCCAGTGAAAGGATAATTTTCAAAAGTCGGAACCATGTGTTACCAGACAGGTCATAGAACATTTGACAGCCCATACATCAGTTCATGCCTTGAGGATTAGAGATTTGAAGAATTGCTGGAGAGATACCAGACGAAACCTCTTGCAATCCATATGTCAGAAGGCGGTTCATAGGAAGTGTTCGTATATTGAAGATAGATTTTAAGAAGTACAGTCTATGAAGCCAAGTCACGGGCCGTGATTTCATCAATGGCTCGTAACTATGTTTGTCAAAGTTCTCGATTCCAGTTTTCCTATTTCGTTTAGGATTTGGTTTTCTGTTATTATAAATAGTTTATTTTGTCTTTTTAGACAAGAAGAATTAGAGACTTGATATTGGTACTTTTTTAAACTTGTTCTTGGAGACTTCTTGTGGACTATTCTTGACATTATCTTCGAGTATAATATTGTGATTTTGGTGAAGATTTCAGATTTTCGTGTTCTTTAGTTTTTTGGTGTAAGTGTTCAATTAAGCAAACCCATGACATGGCTCTTTCATCTATAACAAACATGAGTAGCTAAATCCACAACTAGTGTTATGGAATCATGAAGAACTAACAAAGTAAAAAACTGGATAATTCGTAATCCTTGGAAAGTGTGTATGCATATATTGTTTATCTCTTCACTGTGAATGCTTTTTAACAGTTACAAATGCTAGAACTCGCCTAATTCTTACTTATGGATCAAGGGAGTAATGAATGGAAAAAGAGATAAAATAACAGGATTCGACGTTAATACACTCGTCTAATCAACCTTAATGCATCAAGGGATGGTGGTACTGGGACAAGATAAGAGTTAGTAATGTAACACCCATAGATAGATCAAGTCATAAGGTGAAATTTGCCTAGTGCCTGGATCAAAGGGTTAGGTGAATATAAGTTACAAGTTTTGCATGCTACACACTAGAAAAGGTTATAATTATTTGGTTACACTGAGTTAGGAATTCATGGGGAACACAATACCCTAGTTACATCTTTTACCGAATTCATAACATTTGCACTTGACTATTCAATATTAGTGTAGGTTTAATTATTCTTTTTTTTTATCAAAACCCCCCTCTTAGGGAAATAAGCTGATTAGTTCATTCTAATTGCTGTAATTACTCCAAGTCTAGATCTTATCCTCGTGGGATCGACCCTAACCATTGTTAGGTTCTATATTTGAACAATGACCGCTTATACCTTAATAGGGAGGTGTAGTTTAGGCATGATCGTGCATACTTAGATTCATATTCATGAAAACCATAGCTTACTCATAGGAAACTAGGGTCACGTGTGGGTTCATAAGAAATTGAGTTACAATCATGTAATTAGATGAAAATCATAGAGGAAACATGCAATTGAAATTAAGTTGGACTATTAGTAAAGGAACCCACATCAATTCAACAATCCCTAATCATCATATACAAGAAATCATATACTTTTCACTTGAAATTCATACAAAACATGTAATTCTTCTGACATACATTAATAGGTATAATAACTATCTCATAACCATAAACTATAAGAAATCACCATGAAACTTTGAGAAAAAAGAGGTTTTGAATTGGGCTCCATGGATGAAACTAATTCACGAATAAAGCCCTATATAACTCAAGTAAAGAACTTTAGCGATTGGGGCGAAATATCCTTGAAAATCCTTGTCCCAAAGCTGGAACCCTAACTTCAATGGAGTCCTTATCAAGAGAGAGAAATTTTGAAAGCCTTTGAGAGAATTATGAGAGTGAATGAGATGGAATGTACTAGGAATAGGATTTATAGGGTTTGAGTCAATTAAGTTAGTTAGGAGGGTAAAAACAGTGTAGTTTAGGATTTAAATGAATTGGAAATGACCAAGGAGTCCTTTATTTAAAATCTCCTAGAGAAGTCTATGACCACCTATGTGTAGGACGTAAAGTCATCCATGGGTCATGGTTGGCCCTCGTAGAACACATGTCACAAAAAACAGCTATTGGAAATTGCATTTTGAAATTATAAAACACCTTTTGCGGCCTCTAGTTTTTTTTTTACAGACCGTGAAACCCTTCATAGTGTAGCTTACAAAATTAGAAAATTTCATTCCTCAGAGGTTTCTTTCATGATCCTTTTCCATAGGCCATGGTTCGATTCACGACCTGTTCTGTTGTTCGTACCATGACTTCTAAAAACTCAAAAAATTTCCATCTCTCTAGTCTCCAACCACAAAAACTTTGTACGACTTGTGGTCCCATCCATGAGCTATAGATTGGCTTGTATAACCAAGTTAGTTTAAAATTTCCTATCTCTCAGTTTCCAGGCCCGTCAACATATAGGGTGTTATATATTATAAACACGACACATCATACTGGACCATAATACAACTCTACATACATATACAAAACCCAAATAATATACAAGACAAATCTCGAATAACAAAAAATAGCCACTTATAAAGAAATAGACCAGAAGGATCCAAGGACATCCAATGCTTACAACTAGTCTCGAATATACAACTATCATAGGAAAAGTCAACGTTGTTGGCTCGTGCTAGGACTTGCACCACAAAACAGATGTAAAAAGTAGGGGTGAGTACCAAAAATATGGCAGCCAGTAAACATCATAGGCCGACTAAGTAAGAATAGTAAATAAGGCAGGAACAAGATAGAATGTAACTCTATAAGTGTCAAATCACAGGAAATAGGTAAGTATGCAGACAACTACCGAGTAGCACAAGTTAGACGAGGGTGTAGTGAAATACATGGGTGTAAGGCCCTACTGTCTATACCTGTACACCAACTAGGCCCCCATAAGCCTAGAAGGTACACCAATACACAATAAATGGTGAATAGGTGTAAGGTTCAGAACGTCAAGTTTAGACTGAGCTCAAAACCCAAACAAGTATGCATAACGACAACTCTGATAGAACCACATGATTGAAATTCCACACAAATGATACATAGCAAAATCGAGATATATTGAATAGAACAATGTGGGATGTGTAGGTACACAGTCATAAGATACTATCTAGCCCAACCTTATACACCCGTTCGGCCCCCTAAAGCCCAATGGGTACACCTATGCACTAGATAGCCAAATATATGTAATCCAATCCTATACACGAAATCATAGTTCTGTTAGAATCATCTCGTCTCTGATAGAACCCAATGGTTTGGACTTCAACACAATCTATACCCAGTAGTTTATCTCAAACAATGCCCTGGACTCTAACTCAAACAATACCCTGGAAATTAATATAGGTCGTGGCCTCGATTTCAACCACCAGGCTATATCTTGGACCCTAACACACAAAACGCACTGGACTTCAGCTCAAGCTATGGTCTGGACTCCAACTCAGGATATGCTCTAGACTTTAACATAAGTTATGCTCTAGACTTCAACTCAAGCTATGCTCTAGACTTTAACATATGTTATGGATCTAACATGGGCTCGCACCATTCCATAGGATGTAATTGATGCTTTACTCTATAAGACCAAAGTCTGCTGTCACGACCCAAACCTAGGGCCTAGACGTGACACGACGAACGGGGAACCCAAAGGAACCCATTATTCTTTTAACTCCTTCAACTCCACCGAGGCCATATGGTAAGGGGGAATGGAGATAGGTTGAGTGTCGGGAAGGAGATCTATGCCAAAATCTATCTCCCTTTTGGGAGGGACACCGGGAAGGTCATTTGGGAAGACATCAAGAAACTCATTTACAATGGGGACCGACTCAATGGAAGGGACTTTGGACTCCACATCTTTGACCCTCACAAGATGATACAAACACCCCCTAAAAATCAACTTATGGGCTTTAATGCATGAAATAAATCTACCCTTGACCACTACATCTTGATTTTCCCACTCAAGGATGGGTTCAGTTGGAAATTAAAGCCTGACCCTAAGGGTTCTACAATTAATATACACATAGTAGGCATGCAACCAATCCATTCCAAGAATTACATCAAAATCCACTATGTCTAATTCAACAAGATCACAAGGCAACAACTTATGCAAAATGCAAATAGGACAACTCCTATACACTTTCTTAGCAACAATAGAGGCACCAATAAGAGTAGACACTTCATATGACTCATGCAACAACTCGGGGGCAACATGAAACTTTTTAACAAAAAGAGGGGTAACAAAGGAAAGAGTGGCACCCGGATCAATCAAAGCATATACATCAAGATCAAAGATTTTCAACATACCGGTAACAACATCGACGACCTCATAAACCCCTTGCCTCCCATGTAGAGCATAAAACCGATCGTGCCTTGGGACACAACCTTGAGGACCACCTATACCCAAAGGGACCGCATTTGCACCTCGGTCCTTACCCTAGATTCTTGGATAATCCACCTTTTTGTGACCAAGCTCCCCACATTCGAAGCATGCATTAGAACCCTTCAAACATGGACCCCTATGCTTCTTTACACATCTAGGACACACATCATTAGGAGCCACTAAACCCACAACTTGAGGTCTAAGGAAGTCATTGACAACTCCCCTATTAGTAGCATGAGAAGGTCCTTGGCTTTGATGAAATCTAGCACCCTTTTGGAACCTACCCTCAAACCGGGCCCTCTTGGCCTCATGGCCCCTCTTTTTTCTCATCTTTTCTTCCTCCATTTGATCGGCATAGGTCATCAATCGAGACAAGTCCATATCTCCAATAAGCATGGCGGACAGGCATTCTTCACTTACCAAGTACGAAGTCGGAGACCCCCATAACAAACTTATTCATTCTTAACCTAGGATCGGCCACCAAATGAGGAGCATACTTTGAAAATTGATTAAATTTGAGGGCGTACTCCCTCACACTCAAAGCACCTTGCTTCTAGTTCATAAACTCTACCAATTTTGCCTCCCTAAGTTCAAGAGAGAAAAACCGATTAACGACGGTCAATTTAAACTCCTTCTAAAGAACCACATTACCAACCCCCTTCTCACCCTTCCATTGCTCATACCAAATTTGGGCTACCCCTTTGAGTTGGCATGCCGCCAACTCTGCCTTTTCATTTGGCCCAACACCCATGATATTCAAGATTTTGTAGACCTCGTCAATGAATTCTAGTGGGTCTTCATCCACCTTTGACCCATGGAAAACCGGAGGATTCATTCTCATAAAGTCTCTTACCCTAGCTCCCGAGATAGTAGCATGTGGGGCTTAGGCCCCTTGTTGGACTTGGTTGGCCACCACTTGGGTAAGTAAGAGCATTCCGGAGCACACCATTTGTAGGTTGCCCCTCCAGAATTCGGGCCCTTCTTCCTTAAGTGATAGCCATGATCTAGCATAGAAAAGAACAATCGTTAGGGGAGAAAACTCCACCACAACTCTATAGCATGACCTAGAACATGAAGAAGGAAAACATTTCCTAAAACGCCTCATAGCCTCCTATTTATAGTCATGGCGCGCTTCATAACCATGAATAGGACTCTAATCGACGCGGTCTGTTAGACTCCGAGGGTCTATCAACCTAGTGCTCTAATACCAAGCTTGTCACGACCCAAGCCTAGGGCCTAGACGTGACACGAAAAATGGGGAACCCAAGGGAACCCCAACCAAGCCTCTCAACTTATCATTGCACATTATTGGTTGCGGAAGCATATAAAAGACATAAAACAAGCATAAAGGAGAGAAGGGGCTAAGGGATAGCTCGCCCAAAACATCAACATCAAGACAAGGAGTCATAGCTCATATCATAATTACACATCTTGTCCAACAAACACCTCTAAATACATAGATAGATCGGGGGCCAAAACAAAGTAATCGGGCTCACCCTCATAGTCAAATAGGACATAAGAAAGTGTCTCAATACATAGATAAGAGGAAAACATAAACCAAGGTCCCTGAAATGGAGGACTCACCAACAAGCTTGGAATAGCACCATCTAACCACTTGGAGGAGGAGGATCAACTTGGGCACCAGTCCCTACGTGTTGATATCATGTAGGCAAGAGTATACATTAGTACGTTTGAATGTATTAAATATGTGGGATGCAATGCAATAAGAGATAAGCATTATAATCAAAAGTGCATAACTATAGGTAATAGGCATAAAATAGCAATATGACATGTATGATCCATACATAAGGAAAACATGCTGAAGTAACTCATGCTCGTATAGGATATCATATGTGAAGATGAGACCAAGCAAGCTATCCAACCTTGTGTTGGGCTAAGATGGTGATGGTCACACCGCATCACCCTAGGTGGTGAGCTACGC
Organism: Solanum clarkiae; assembly: GCA_011800125.2. Taxonomy (NCBI): domain Eukaryota; kingdom Viridiplantae; phylum Streptophyta; class Magnoliopsida; order Solanales; family Solanaceae; genus Solanum; species Solanum clarkiae. Next base: position 8,549 of record JAABOM020074710.1, on the reverse strand, counting down.
ATACCTCACATGGTTATTGACATTCACACCTATCATCCGGGTGCCGAATTACGAACCCCTTACCAAGGTTACCAAGGTACTAACCCCTCGATAGGTTACCCAAGCTCTTGGCCCCCTGGATTAGGCATGGTCTAATGTATCACTTTATATAGGATTTATCATATGCTCTAGTGCAACACTTCATATAAGAATAATCATATACATAAGCTCATTTCATCATCTTAACATCATTCATATCATATCTCATGCTTTGGACCTTCATTTCCTCAAGGACATTTTATCGAACGCCTTGGGGGTATGTAATGGGGGTAAAAAGACCATGCAATTTAGAGATGAAATCATGCAAGAAAATCTATTGTAAAACCATCAGTCAACACCTTGCAACATCCCCAAGACATTCACATAAAAACCTCTCATCAAATTCAACATTAGATCCAAGATTTGGAGCTCAAAACATGTTAAAACAATCATACTTTCATGAATTAAAATCACTGGGTAGCAAATTTCTCAATATAAAAGACCCACATGTAAAATCAACTTTAAATCATGCAATATTAGTAAAAAAAAAAAGGCTTAGGTACCATGGGTGAAAGGACCCAATGGCTCAACACCACATACCTTACGTTTTGGATGAACTTGATGAAGGTTGACAATGGAGAGTTAAGGCTTGAAGAGAATCTTTAAATCTGGATGAGAGTTTTGTGTCTTAGGATTTGGAGGGAAAATATGGCTAAGTGTTTTGGGGAGTATTAGGAAATGTTGAGGATGATATAAGGGTGAAATTTAACTAAGTATAGATAAAAACACGTTTGGGAAACTTAGACCCAACACTTAGAATATTTTGGGCCGCACAAGAAAAACACTGCCAAGCAAATACACATCTTTGCATCACAGAGAGGATGCAGAGAAGATTTTGTACTGAAGCACGCCCAAGTTGTGTCGCGGAGGCATCGCGGGAAGTTCTTTAGAATTTGTCACTTAAGATTTTATAATTGCTATTCTTTTGCTCTTAAATCGAGGTTAGACCCTCTTTCACCTAATTTTGACCCCCTGATCACAAATATGAAGTCGGATTTTCGAAATCACAAAAGAATTTTGAGATATAAGAAAATTAAAATTTTGAGCATTCCGAGACACATTTTGGGGCCCTTTTTGGGGTCGTTATAATTCGGAGCCAAAAAACACAAACAACATATAGAATATGATTGAACGATATTTCAAACTCAATGGTATAGCCAAAATTTATATCAGATGTCATTACAATCAAATGTGGGTCCCACTTCCTAACATTAAAATTACTTAATTTCCACTAAAGGGCTTAAAATGTACTCGGAAGCCTCGGGGACTGAATGAAAGGTCATCCTAGACCAAACTCAATATTTCAGAGCTAACCGTGCTGTCAGAATTTCCATTCGGCACATTTTCCAAGAATTTTAATTAAAGTCAATTACTGACTTATTATGAAGGCTAAAATGCAAAACTTAGTATAAACTATTATCGAAAACCTCAGTACTCTAACAAAACATGCTTCTTGCCTAATTTGGCCATCTCGCAGCTGGTGGAATTGTCTGAATTCTATTTCAAGACTATTTACTCAGATGATACTGCTAAACACCTTTTTTAGATTTAAAATAGGCCTTTAACATGGAAAGTTGCATATCTTCCAAATGAACGACCTGATGATCAAACAATCAGTTCCAACAAGTTAAGAATAACTTAGGGCCGCAATAGATACCATATAACTAGATAAAAATGTGCAGAAACGTAGAAATAACCTGGAGGGTCATCACAACATCCACTATTATGAAAAATTTTCATTCGCGAAAGCTAATACAATGCTTGATATGGGGTATGCATGCCCTGCTAGGCCCACTGGCACCTTCATGGAACAAGCAATGCTAAAATGGCACTCCAATCTAGAGATAGAACTTAACTTACTTCAAAACTTCCATGAGTTTCCTCAATTTTTCCTTAGCATCAGTTCTCAATTAATCGAGCCCAGAATAGCTAAAACTATCAAAATCACCCAAGCAAATTAATCTACATTGAAACCATCTGAAAAAAAAAAAAAACTAAAAGCCACAAGAGAACTCAATAACCTTACCATCTACAATAACCACCCCTACTAACATGGAAAACCACCCACAACATTAACGAAGCATACTGATGGAACCACTTCTATCATCACACCTACTCTTGGTAGCAACCTCACTACAGCTAACAACAATAGTGGTAGGGAATAAACAACCAAACTAAGCACAGAAGGAAGCCAAAATAAAAGGTCAAACAAAGGCAAGCAAATCAAGCACCAATTACAATACTACTGTACCACAATAGCAAATGTAAATCCAATGCCACAACTATCCACTACTACAAAAGAAAAGAAATCTCCTACTGAACTCAAATTGCATAGCAGTTCTACTGACATAAAGTAATCGTACTTGTGGTAATATCATCTCTAGACCTATGTGAATCACCTATGAAGACTCATTGGTCTCCCTAATGGCCCTGATCTGGATCCCTACCTCTAATCATTGATGGCGGGGCTAACTGGCCTGCCAGAGAAGCCAGGTTCATCTCTCTCCACATGGGACACGCTCAGGACTAGTGATCTAATTCCTTACAGTCATAACACCCCATAAAAGCTTATTCACCACGGCGTCGACCCCTGCGCCCTATAGTATCTATCTCAAAGGTTTCAAATCTATGACTAGTTGATTGAGAGGGTTCGACTTGCCTTATAGCTACTATAAATCTATCACTCAATCTCCATTTGGAGGGATAAGGAGGACCATACCTTATGGAGGCATCCGGTGATTGATGACTTCCGTTGAAAGCTTATGATGCAGCCTAATATGAATGGTTGGACTAGCCCTGCTCTAATCTAGAAAATTAATCATGGAGCCTATCTCTGAGAAATTTAGGGACAAATGAGGCTAAAAAAGCATTTGAAAACTCTATCCATAACACTGGTGGTGACCTAGCTATCCTGGTATCTAAGTATGCATACCATCACTATCTAGCAGCTCCATCTAACTGGTATGATGTGAAATTTTCCCTTCTAGACTACAATGTAATGAAGTTTGCAGCCTTTCCCGACATATCGCCAAGAACTTGTGGGCATCCTCTCCAATCGATCCTGAAAACCACAAAGGTCCTAATCTAAGAAAGTAACCAAGAACTCGTCGATCCTCATAAGGTCTTACCCCTCAGCAGCCTCTGGCTAAGCCATAAAGACCATATGGTTTTTTGAAGCGAGAGCTGGAGGATACATTTGCTGCATGGCACTCCCAAGATCTGCAAGTAACTGTGTAATAGCTGCCTTGAGTGCTAGACTCATAACAAAGGCAGTTGGGGCGGTGCTACTGTGGGTCCCTTCATTTGTTGGGATGGCATCCAGATGCTCCTCAATAGGCTCTAGAAAAGGTCCTCGTCTGGCACTAGTGTTGTATCCCCGTCTCTACCCAAAGGTTGACCTCTGCAAGCCATATTGCAATAGAATGAGCAAAATGAGATTCGACAAATCTAATACGACAATCGCACAAAGGATACAATCACAAAAGGATTTCCTAACACATCATGTAGCCTCCCGAACATAAGTCACAGATTTATCTGCACCCATCTAGAAGACTCTACTAGACGGATACTCTATAAGTGAGGCCAGCGAACCTAGGGCTCTGATACCAACTTATCATGACCTGACCTTATAGGTCATGATGGAGCCTATCTTAACCCCCGGGGCAATCCTAGCCCTAGTCCAGAACTACTACTAATGAGTATGATAGAAATAGTCTAATGAATAGCTAACATAAAACCAATATATATATATAATGCTACAAGCAACCTCTCAAGACCAAAAGTCACGTATACAAAACAACTATAGACACGACATGTCATTCTAAACCATAATACAACTCTATATACATACACCAAACCCAAAATAATATACAAAGAAAATCTCGAATAACAAAAGACACCTAAAATAACATAGAAAGAAAATCTCAAATAACAAAAGACAACCATTGATACAGAAAGAGACTAAAAGGATCTAAGGACATCTAATGCTCACCACTAGTCTTTGAATATACAACTATAAAAAGGAAGAGTCAACATTGTTGGCTCGTGCTAAGACCTACACAATAAAATAGGTATAGAAAGTAGGGGTAAGTACCAGGGATGTGGAACCCAGTAAGCACAATAAGCTAACTAAATAAGGACAGCAAATAAGGCAGGACAAGATAGAATGTAACCTCACAAGTGTATAATCACAGAAACAAGTTAAGTATGCAGGCAACTACTAAGTAGCGCGAGCAAGGCAATGGTATAGAGGGGCAGCTCCACCCAGAGAACATACTAGACCAGTTTCCCTAAAGCTTGATTACGAGCCAAAGGGACCTATAGATCCTATTCCATCTCCCTCAGTCCCAGATGCTACACCCTCAATTTAGGAGTTACTTTGAGGGTATTTGCTAGAGTGGAGGGAAAACCTCCTGCCCTAGCTAGTATTGATACTCCCCATTTCTATGGGACCGATTGGACCTTCCATATCTCTAGCTTATCCAGCCATGATTCATATGGATCCTTCCTCAGTCCCAGCAGATCCTCCTATGACTCCTATGTTTTTGCCTCAAGACATCATGTTGAGTTCTGGTTCTCAACTTCAAGGATTGTCTATTTCTACACTATTTATATTTATAGTGCCCCATTTTCTGCTAGTCCTTCTATGTCTACAGTTGAGTAGAAAAGCTTTGAGCAATTTGTATGATTGGATCCCTCGAGGTTTGATGGCACCCCTGGTGATAGGCTAATGACTTTTTATCAGATTGTTAGGATCAGCTATGTAATTTGTCCATCCTTGAGCCGCATGGAGTTGCTTATACCTCTTACTAATTCAACAACCAAGCTAAGGAGTAGTAGAGATCAATTTTGGCTCGTTGACCTTTTGTATCTCCATCCATGACATAAGAGCAGTTTACAGAGGTATTCATGGAGAGGTTAGTATATAGCCTTCAGGACAGTCGCTAGGATTAGTTCAATAGGCTTCAACAGGGTTTCATGTTAGTTTTGGACTATGAGGCTAGATTTCAAACCTTTTCCAGATATGCCTTGTTTAGTACCCTTACCAAGTTTGAGAGGATTCGACAATTTGCCAAGGGATTGGTAGGGTATCTTCAGAAGGGTACAACTTACTTGGTTCTAGTTGGAAGCTTATTTCAGAGTGTAGTAGATCATGCTCATATGATAAAGTACATCAGACATAGTAGGTAGGGTGGCAGGAAGAGATTTCGTCAGCATGATCAGTTTAATGGACCCCTACCACGTGATCGAGAGGTTTAGAGGTAAGGTTGTCAAGGTCGGGCAGTCCATGCAACCATCCCAACATCTGACAGTGTTGATAGGTCTAGGCCTACTCAGACAGGATATGATAGCTACCTTGGTTCAGCTAGACATGGTGGTTCTTCAGCACTGTCATCTCAAGGGCAAGACCCCAAGGTTTGTATGTTTGTGATGAGGTTGGTCACTTCACCAATTGTTATCCACATTATGTATTTCCTGCCCAGGCTTCAAGGTCACAGGCAGCCTATCCAGTCACAACGTCGATAGCTAGAGACACTTTTTAGGGCATGAGGGGTTTTACTAGGGGAGGTTGTGGTACAGTGAGAGATGGAGCTCATAGAAGCCTACAGGCTAGTGGTGGGCGTAGAGTCTGTTATGTTGTTCAAAATAAAGTAGAGGCAAAGGCTATTTGTGTTTACAACCCAATAGGTAAATCATTAGTGGTGAATCGAGTATATCAGGGTTGTGTTGTGACTTTTATGGGGAGAGATATAGTTCTTGACTTTATATTGTTGTATATACACTACAACATTTTTTGCTTTTAGCTCCCCCTACAAAAGTGTGGTCTAAACTAGGAAAAAGTGTGGTCTTCGATAAAAGACTACACTTTTTGACTTTTGACAACACTTTTTCGAAGGTGGCCAAAAGAGGCATAACCTTTGACTTTAGGCCACACTTTTCTAGTGTTGCCATATTGTCTACATTTGTAAAGCATGGCCATTGAAGTACTAATGCTGCGCTTTGTGGCATCTTATTAGCAACAGTTTTATTTTGATGAAATACACTTTCAAGCGTGGCCTTTGCTTTGTTGTTGGCCACACTTTAAAGTGTAGCCTTTATACCTCTTCTACAACACTTGTATAATGTAACTTTTTCTTGTATACATGTCACAATTTAAAATCAATAAGCCTACACAATTGACGTTTCTATAGCCACACTTTTTTTAGCGTAGCAACCTTGTCTAAAATTTTTATAGCCACAGATAAATCACAATTATATATATATATATATATATATATCAAGCACCGTTTAGTAGATAATTCAAATGTTTAGTTTTTAAATAAACTTCAAACAATATGTCTTCTACTACACATACTTATAAAGCAAAAACTCTTCATGGTTCACTTCAATTGATTGACTTGACTTGTAGTCCAGCTACCATTCAAATTTGATCACTCCCATTTTCCTACACATTAAAAAAACCAAATTAATAGAAATAAACTATTTAGTATGTGACACATGTTCAGTCTAGGACAAGCAATACATACTATAAAGGAAGAAAATTGAACAACATTCGCTAACAAATTAAGTAGAAATAGAATGAGAGATTACTAACTGAGCACATAGATGAAAATGTAAACTCAAAAATTTACATCGAAAATTTGCTATTGTATTTATTAGGGAGGAAAGGGCCTTGAACCTCCAAAAAAATCACATACTATGTTAAATTACAGCGTTCAGTTCCACGCCAAGCAAGTAGAAGTCCAAAACATTCAAAAGAGACACAAATAAATGACTAATAACTAGGTAAAATTAGTTTGTCCTTACACTTCAATTCCTGAGTAGATGTTAATGTTTTGATTACTATAATGTTGTTTTTAATCATCTCATGAAATAAAAAAAATTCATTTACAGAAAAAAGCAAGAACTAAGTAATTTACTTTGATTAGATACCAAAGAGACTTGCACAAACACAGGTCATCAAAGAACTATTGTGCAAAAAATGCTAGATCCCAAAGTTTTTACATTCAAAGAGGCTATTTTAGTCCTAATATAAAATGGATAAGATTTTTTCATTTATTATATATTCTAGTTAAAGTAATCCTTCACATGAAAACACATATATTGACAAATTGTGAAAAAAAAAAAAAGGCTACGACTGAACTAGTACATCTGAGATACAAGCAGGGTCATTCAACTTAATCTTAGATAAGCAAGAAAGAAGAATGATATGTCCAGTGAAAACTACCACTTGACAGTTCCTAAAGTTTAAGTCAGAGAGATGCATACTAATAGCCAGGAACAAGAAAGCAAATATGTAAGAGAAACAAGTACAATTGCAGGTCAATTAATATCGTAGAACAAAAGTTTAAGAAAATCTATAAACAATCTGGTGATAAAATAAACTATGGAAATTCTACGCCTATATACTTTGAGATCTGGCAACTCTTTTGAAAAATATTTTGGGTTCCTAATCCCCAATAAAAAAAAATGCAGGACTTGATGATTAGAAACTAATATAACAACATACCCAATAAAATCCCACAAGTGGGGTCTGGGGAGGGTAGAATATACGCAGACCTTACCACCACCATAGAAATAGAGAGGCCGTTTCCTAGAAACCCTCGTCACAAAACCCGTAAGCAAGAAGAACTAGATATGACAAAAGGAAGGGAAGGAAACAGAAAAGAACGACTAATAATGACAATATATAAATAAGATAAACTAACACATAATATGAAAGGTAAAGCGAACACATGACAAAAAAACATCTAACTCTACCATTAGCCTGCGAGTCTAATTCGCGACCTCCACTTTTTTCTATCTAAAATCATGTCCTCAGTAAGATCAAGTTCCGTCAAATCATGTCTAATCACCTCCCCACAGTACTTCTTCGGTCTACCTCTACCCCTCTGAGTATCTCCCAAAACCAACCTCTCGCACCTCCTAACAGGATCATCGGTACTCCTTCTCTACACATGTCCAAACCATCGCAATCTCGCTTCCCTCATCTTTTCGGCCACCAGGGCCACCTCTAGCTTCTCCCGGATGGTCTCATTCGGAACCTTGTCACTCCTGGTGTGACCACACATCCATCTCAGCATCCTCATCTCTGCGACATGCATCTTCTGAACATATTCCTTCTTAATTGGCCCAACACTTCACTCCATACAACAACGATGGTCTAACCACCATTCTGTAAAACTTACCTTTGAGTTTAGCTGGTATCTTCTTGTCACACAATACTCTAGAGGCAAGCCTCCATTTAGTCCAAGCTGCCCCGATACGATGTGTGACATCATCGCCGATATCCCCACTACTTTGGATGATGGACCCCAAATACTTAAAGTTCTCTCTTGGGGATACGTTGAGTGACAAGCCTCACATCAGGGTTTTCCTCATCCCTCTCAACATTGAATTTGCACTCTAGGTATTCAGTTTTGGTCCTGCTCAATTTGAATCCTTTGGACTCCAAGGCGTGTCTCCAGGCC
>JAABOM020074691.1:0-34844 GCA_011800125.2 Solanum clarkiae | reverse complement strand
AGAAAGAATCCTCCTAACACAATCAATAGGGCCTCGAACCAAAGAATAATTGACTGGGTCTCGAACCCAGGAATAGTCAATTGGGCGTCAAACCAAAGAATAATCAACTGGGTCTTGAATCCAAGAATAATCAACTGATGCTCGGACCTCAGAATTGGCATCTGCTACCCGACATCTCAGTCTTGGTCACCGAACTTAGACCACGGGGCGCGACTCCGGGTCTTAGACAGTCGGACATGACCACCGAAGGTTGAATAGCAACAGGGAGCATCATCTAGACTTGAGGTATCAAAACAGCCCCTGACTTAATCAATCTATCTGGATTCGAAACTCCGAAGTCATATTGTGCCAAGTGTGACGTAGGCAATAACAGTCACAACATATATATACAACATAATCTAGCCCACACATCAGTGGTCACCATTTCTCACATAACATTAGTTAAACCTATCCTCAAGTAAGGATAACAAATGCACAAGGTCTAGCAGTTGTATACAGGAGTATATATCTCACATACTAATGTAGGGTCACGCCCACCCAAAGCCAAATACACCATGCTCCAGTCAATCACAAGTACTTTGAGTAAATATGAGTCTCGAACCCAAGAAAAATCAATCAGCGAGGCCTAGCCCCAAGTATATAATCACTGGGGTCTCAGACCCAAAATGTAACGAACAGGTATACCACAAGTATCCAGAACAACCAAGTCCAATAGAGTCATATTTATACCAGAATTAGTCCAATGTACGACTGTATCATAGGTATCCCGAACAAATTAGCCTATTTGAATCATATATATGCTAAAGTCAATTCACAGTACGGTAGATAAGCAATAACAATTTCACAACCAGCTATCTCAGTAGCATCAGGCTACACACTCATACAGATAGGAGTTAAGCCAGAATACATACCTATCTCAGGGCATTAGCCCATATCCAGCCTTTACTAGGCCTTTCGTAGTTCTACAGTGTCAGAACTCAAAAACTATAGTGGTCATAGCTAGTATAATCCAGAACAACCACAAGTATCGCAAAATAACTGTAGTTACCCAATATGTTAAGTACAACAACTATCCAGGAAGATAGATGTTAACAAATCATGACACCATTGTTAAAGTGCATAGCAGGAAATATAATTAACAACTAGATTCATACCATGTATACCTATCTTACTCAGGACTTACAACCACCAACAGGCTTCACATATATATGTATTTCAGCTCAGTCTAGAGGAAAGGAACGTCTAGCCTACCTGAAAGGTGAATCCACATGCTCCAGAGTAGTCCACGTGTGTTTTACCCTATCTAACAACCTCCAAATGCCCCTCAGCTGTCAAAATATAAGTCACAGTATAATTACAAATTTTTTGACTATAATATCTTGAGAAACGAGGTAGAATAGGTCAATTGCGACTAAAATGAAAAAAGTAGGGCCACGCATAAATGCTAAACCAACCCCTCTAAAATGACCATTACATCACCCCAAGTCCATATCCACAAAATGAGCGCAAAACGAGGCTCGAAATAATCAGAAATAACCCAAAATTCACACGACATTTTTTATCTAATTATATATATTATAGTAGATACCTCCCGAATTACGTAAAAATACAGTCATATTAACAAAATCTTAGTATACTACAATGTAAATCTCAAAAAGTAGTACAGTTTAGACTAACATTTTGCTTAATTCTGATAAGAAACGGTCGATATATCATAATGCAAAGTTTAAAAAAAAACAATATGACAGCAACCAAAACTGGATTTTCGGACCCAACGGAACCTTATCAATGAATTCCAACATAACCACGGCATGCTGCATCTTGCAAGCATATACAGAATAGATTCAACAGTTACCAAAATCGGACCCAAAATGTATAAGAAATCACATTTCGAAAGTTTTGAAATCAGAACATGTAACAGCAGCAACATTTTCCATTTTTACCTCAAACAGTATGCAAAAGCTATTTTTCAACCTCCCACAATGTTTCTCTCGAAAATATATGCAAGTTAGACTTTTGAGAATCGGCTCAAAAATGAGAGCGAAATCATAATTCAAAGTTTTGCCTTGACAATTCTGGAATATATTTTGGATATATACATCCATTTTCCGCCTTGCCACATGGAGGCCTGTGGTTTGGCCACATCATCCGCGGGCCTTCACCCTTCAGCAACTACTTAAACATAATTTTGACGTTCCAGCCTCATCCAAAGTCACAAAATACAATCCATATATGGCATCTGATCGAAAATAGCATTCTGAAGTCAACAGTGTAGTCAAAATTTCTTTTAAAGGTTATTTTATTCTAATGTGGGTCCCAATTTTCAATATCAAAACTTACCAACAGGACCAAGACACACCTAGATGCCCTGAGAATTAAACGAAAAGTTCTTCTAGACCATACTCGACGTTCCAGATCCAACGGTGTAGTCAAAATTTTTATTTAATGCATGATTACCAAGGACATTGACTAAAGTCAATTATTGAACCTATTCGGGCAACTAAATTTGCAAAACTCAATATAATTGTATCGTACTTGTCTCTAGTCTAATTTGGTCGTTCTGAGGATGATGAAACTGTCAGAATTCTGCTCTGAGGATGTTTGCCAGTACTTTACCTGAGAATTAACTTTACGGTTACAATCTCTCGTGTAACTTAAAAAGTTGTATAAATGTTAAATGATTCACCCAATCAACCGAACAACCAGTATCTGAAAACTCCCATCCGAACCACATAAGCATCCTAACCCTGAAATCACAGTGGACAGTGAATATGACACTCATAAGCATGCTCATCATCAATGACAGTTATGGCTACCCCAACTATGTCACGACGCAAGCCTAAGGTCTAGACGTGATACAGCAAATGGGGACCCAAAAGGACCCCAAATAAGTCTCTTAGCATATCATTCATACATCCTTGGTCATAGAAGCAATTAAACAACAATAAGAAAATAGAAATAAGGATAAAGGGAGTAAGGGAAGTCTTTCATAACATAAATCACCAAGGAGTCAAAGCTCAAAGCATAAATATATAACTTGTCCAACAACACCTCTAGCATAGATTGGGTGGGGGCCAAGACAACTGTCTCAGCTCATCCTCGCTAGTCATAAGCATCTAAACAAAGAAAAAAGTTTTTACATAACATAGAATCAATAGATATTGTCCTTGGAGTTGAGGACTCACCAAGCTTGCTTCAAGAGATAGTACTAGCCACATAGAGGATGAGAATGATCAAGTTGAGCTCCGGTTCCTACATAGTAACATCATGTAGGCATAGAGTAGGTGTTAGTACATCGAAAAGTACTACATAGGTAGGATGCAATGTAACGAGAGATAGGCAACATAATCAAAATACATATACATCAGCAAGAGATGGTATATTAGTAACATGTCATGCATGATCAATGCTTGAAGTAAAATATGCTTATATAGAACATATTATATGTGTAATAAGAGACCATCATTATGGAATCAAAGTCCTACCACCACTTTGGAGAGGCGATTGAGGTATCAACCCCACAATTGGTTGATGGTTGTCATACCCTACCATTCATGGTGATTGGTTAATGGTAGTCACACCCTGCCATCCATGGTGATTGAGGTATCAACCCCTCAATTGGTTGATGGTAGTCAAACCCTGCCATCCACGGTGATTGAGGTATCAACTCTTAAACTGGTTGATGGTAGTCACACCCTGCCATCCATGGTGATTGAGGTATCAACCCTTTAATTGAATGATGGTAGTCACACCCTGCCATACGTGGTGATTAAGGCATAACACTCCCTCAACAAGGTATGGTCACTTGCAACACTATCGATACTTTTCATTAAATCAATGCATATCTACCTTCCTTTCATTATCGTAACTTCATACAAATCATAGGTCATGCAATAGATAATAATAACTTAAGAACCCTAAACTGGACATTTTATCAAATACTTTGCGGGTGTATAGTGCTAGTTCAAAAAATCATGCAATTCAAGAGTGAAATCGTGTGAGAAAACTTATTGTAAATTAACCCACCAACACGTGATAACACCCTCATGCAAGATATATTAAAACCTTTCATTAAATCTCATCATAGAACATAGATTCTTAGCTCAAAACGTGCTTAAATAGTCCAAATATCATGAAAATCCCAATATAATTTATAATCAAATTCATAGTAAGAATACACATATATAAATCAACTTGAAAACATGCAATTTGTATAAAAAGGAAGGTTGGGAACCATGGGTAAAAGGACCCAATGGTTGAACCCACATACCTTAACTTTCGAGATTCCCTTGATGAAGATTGGAATGAGAACTTGAAGCTTGAAAGAAATCTTTGGATCCGGAATGAGATTGGGACACTTGAATTTGAGTGAAGTATTTGTCTTAAGTGTTTGAGAGGGTTTTGGGGAATGTTTTGAATGATATGAGGTTAAAAATGACTAAGTATAGGCGTTTTTACTCATGGGAAGGCTTAGGAATAAGACCTAAAGGGCTTGGACCGAACAAGAAATAACTGGCAACATTTAACACTGGTCCGCACCTTGGCCGCATCACGCCAGGGGCGCGGATCGACACTGGATAAGGAATTTTTGAGAAAATAAAATTTTGATACGGTAGCTCTAAAATTGAGGTTAGACCCATTTTTCACTCAATTTTTTCCCCTGTTCATGAATATGAAGTCAGATTTTCAATATCACACATGGATTTAGAGATATATGGAAATTACGAATATGGGCATTTCTGAGGCATATTTCCGGGCACTTTTTGGGGCATTTTAATATCTCCCCCTTAGGAACATTCATTCCCGAATGTCAAAGAAACGTACATAAGAAGGATAATCATGAAGAGATCAGCCCCAATAAGAATGCAACAATGCAATTAAACATCATTTCAAAGTCTCAACATAAGTGTCAAAATCATCGTGAGTTTGTTAACATAAACATGAATGCATGTAATGAAATAAGGGCTGAAACATAATACTTGAAATCACATAGGGGACTTAGAATTAGTACCTTAGGCTTGAGTAGAATGGAAAAGATAAGGATATCTCTTTTGCATGTCTACCTTGGCCTCGCATGTAGCACTCTCAACTTGTTGGTTTCTTCAAAGGACCTTGACGGAAGCAACATCTTTCTTCCTCAACCTCTTCACTTGTCTATCCAAAATTCCTACCAAAACCTCTTCATAAGTCAAATTGTATTCAACAACACCAAGAGGTACAATGGCACTTGGTTAACCCATATATTTCCTCAACATAGACACATGAAAGACCAGATGAACCATACTCATATCATTGGGCAACTCCAACTCATAGGCCACCTTATCAATCCTACTCAACACTATATAAGGTCTAACAAATCTTGGACTCAATTTACTCTTCTTACCAAAATGAACCACACCCTTCATGAGTGAGACCTTCAAATAGACCCAATCACCAACCTTAAATTCAAGATCCCTTCTCCTTACATCGCCGTAAGACTATTGACAACTTTGGGCTGTTTTTAATCTTTCTCTTATCAACATTACCTTCTCCATGGCCTCCATATCCAGATCCGGAACCAACAAAGTCATCTCCCCCACCTCAAACCATCCAACCAGGGACCTACAATATCTACCATAAAGAGCCTCAAAAGGAGCCATACCAATGTTAGAATGATAGCTATTGTTGTAAGCAAACTCAATGAGTGGAAGGTAATCATCCCAACTAACCTTAAACTGCAATACACAAGCTCTAAGCATATCCTTAAGAGTTTGGATAGTCCTTTCGGCTTGGCCATCCATTTGAGGGTGAAAGGCCGTGTTGAGCTTTACCTTGGTACCAAGACCTCTTTGAAGGATCTCCAAATATCAGAAGTGAATTGAGCACAACGATCCGATATGATAGACAAGGGCACCCCATGCAATCTAACCAATTCATGAATCTATAACTTATCATAATCTTCGGCACCATAAATAGTCTTAACCGGTAGGAAATGACCCAACTTTATCATTCTATAAACCACGACCCAAATAGAATCAAAACTCTTTCTAGTCTTAGGCAACCCAACCACAAAATCGTTGTTAATTTCATCTCACTTCCAAGTAGGAATCTCTATATCCTGGGCTAGGCCACCCGGCCATTGATGTTCAGCTTTGACATGTTGGCAATTATGGCATCTTGATACAAACTTAGCAATGTCTCTTTTCGTGCAACCCCACCAAAATACTTCCTTTAAATCTCTGTACATTTTTATAGAACCAAGGAGAATAGAATAGGAAGATTTATGAGCCTCATTAAGAATCTTCTCTCTCAGGTCGTCAACACAAGGCATACACAATCTACCTTGGTATCTAAGGGCACCATCTCACCCTTGGAAAAAAACCTCCACCTTACCATCTCCCGCAAAGGCCTTCAATTCTAACAAGGCGAGGTCAAGATCTTGCTTTGCCTTCACCTCCTCAATCAATGAAGATTTGCAACCATCAACAACCATAAGCCCACTATTTTCTACCTCCTCCAACCTAACTCCCAATCTAGGAAACCGATGAACCTCTCTAACCACCTTCTTACCACCATGATCAAACATGTGCAAGACTACGCACAGACACCCTAATCAAAGCATCCGCTACAACATTAGCCTTACTAGGGTGATAATGCACACTCATATCATAATCCTTAAGAAGCTAACCACTTTTTTTGTCTCAAGTTAAAATTTTTTTGAGTTAACACATATTGGAGACTCTTATGATCGGTAAACACATCAACATGCACCCCATACAAATAATGACGCCAAATTTTCAAGGAAAATACCACAGTAGCCAACTCAAGATCATGGGTAGGATAATTCTTTTCATTCACCTTAAGTTATCTAGAAGCATAGGCTATTACGTTACCACTTTGCATCAAAACTCAACCCAAACCAATATGTGAGGCATCACAATACATAACAAATCCTTCCAACCCATCTGGTAGAGACAAGCTAGGAGCAGAGACAAGCTTATCTTTCAAAGTATAAAAACTCTCTAAGTCCAACAAGCTTCTAATGTCCGATGGAGTCAAAGGTCTAGGCCAATTTCTAATCACTTTCGTCTTTTTAGGATCCACCTTAATACCATCCCCCGACACACATGACCCATAAAGGTAAACTCTTGCAACCAAAATATGCACTTCTCATACTTAGTATACAACTTCTCTTCCCACAATTTTCATAACACCACCTTCAAGTAATCCACATGCTCCTCCTCACTATGGGAATAGATAAAAATATCATCAATAAATACCACCATAAACAAATCAAGGTAGGGATTGAAGACCCTATTCATAAGATCCATGAAGATAGTCGATGCATTGGTCAATCCAAAAGACATAAGCACGAATTCATAATGCCCATACCTAATCCGAAAGGTCGTCTTGAGAATGTTACACTCCCTCACTTTTACTTGGTTATACCCGAACCGAAGATCTATCTTAGAGAAGTTACTAGCCCCTTGAAATTGGTCAAATAGATCATCAATCCTTGGTAGAGGACACTTATTCTTGGTGTTGACTCTATTAAGTTGCCGGTAATCAATGCACACTCTAAGAGAACCATCATTCTTATTTACAAACAATACTAGTGCACCCCAAGGTGATTGGCTAGGCCTAATAAAACCCTTCTCCAACAAGTCCCTTAATTGCTATTTAAACTTCTTTAACTCCATCGAGGTCATACAATAAGGGGGAATAGAGATGGGTTGAGTATCGAGAAGGAGGTTTATGCCAAAATCTATTTCCCTTTCGGGAGAAGCTTACTAGGGAAGACATCAAGGAAATCATTAACCACTGAAACCGACTCTATGGGGAGAACTTTGGACTCAGCATCCTTAACACTCACAAGATGATAGAAACACCCCTTAGAAATCAACTTTTGGGATTTAGTGCAAGAAATGAACCTACCTTTGAACACTACATCATAACTCTCCCGCCTAAGGACGGATTCATTATGGAATTGGAATTTGATCCTACGGGTTCTATAATCAATAGAGGCATAATATGTATACAACTAATCCATCCCAAGAATGACATCAAAATCCACCATATCCAACTCAACAAAATCACAAGAAAATATTTTTTATGCAAAATAAAAACATGACAATTCCTATAAACCTTTCTAGAAACAATGGATACAACTAATTGGAGTAGACACTTCGTATGGTTCACATAACAATTTATGTTCAACATGAAACTTTTTTACTACAAAAGGAGTAACAAAAGAAAGAGTGGCACCCAGATCCATCAATGCATACACATCAAAATCAATGACTTTTAACATATCGGCGATGATATCGGGCACCTCTTCTACTCCTTGCCACCTTCAAGAACATAGAAGCAATTGTGCCTTGGGGTACCATCTTGTTGACCTCCCCATCCCAATGGAATCGCATTTGCATCCCGGCCTTGTGGACGACCATCTCTACCCTTGTTTTGATTACAAGGACAATCAATCGTCTTGTAGCCCACTTCTCCACGACTATAGCATGCATTAGTGTCCCTCAAGCATGAGTTGTTATAACCTCTACCATATCTTGAGCACATAGCATTAGGCACCACATCAACACCACCTTGGACCCTTGGGTTGTCATTAGCAAGCCTTCTATTAGGAGCATTTGAAGACCCTTGGCCTTGATGAAACCAACCACTGTTGGGACCTTGGAAACTTCCTTCAAAACGGGCCCTCTTGGCCTCATTACCCCTTCTCTTTCTCTACTTTTCCCCCTCCAATTGTTCGGTATAAGTCATTAGGCGGTAAAAGTTCATATCACCAATCAACATAGATGCACGACATTCTTCATTTACCAAGTCAGATACACCCGTCACAAACTTGTTCATTTTAGACCTTGGGTCGGCAATCAATTATGGTTCATATTTAGAGAGTTGGTTGAACTTGAGGGCATACTGTCTCACACTTATAGATCCTTACTTCAAATTCATGAACTCCATCATTTCGGCCTCCCTTAGATCCAGATGGAATAACTGGTTGAGAAATGCCGCCTTAAACTCCTCCTAAAGGATCACATTATTGTTCCCCTTCTCCTCCTTCCATTGAGTAAACCATATTTGGGCCACCCTTCTGAGCTAGTGGGCTGCCAACTCCACTTTCTTCTCTGATCTAACACCCATGATAGACAACACTTTGTACACCTTATCAATAACTTCTTGAGGGTCCTCATCCATATTAGACCCATGAAACCCTAGTGGGTGCATCCTCATGAAATACCTTACCCTAGATGCCAGAGTAGGTGCATGAGGGGCTTGGGCCCTTTGGTTGATTGGATTAGTCATAGCTTGAGCTAGCATGGCAATAGCATCCTGAAACTCTTTATGAGCCAATTATTCTTCGAGCGTATGAGATCTTCTTCCTCTTGGGATATGCATGATCTAGCATAGCAAAGAGCATTCTTAGGAGGAAAGCCTTACCTTAACTTCTATAACACAACATTGATCAAGAAGAAGGGAAATATTTCCTCAAACACCTTATAGCCTCTTATTCGTAGTTGTAGTGCACTTCACAACCATGAATAAGACTCTAATCGACATGGTGTGTTGGATGTCGAGGACCATTAACAACTTAGTGCTTTGATACTAAGTTTGTCAAGACCCAAGCCTAGGTCCTAAACATGAGACGGCGAATGGGGACCCAAAGGGACCCCATACAAGCCTTTTAGCATATCATTCACACATCCTTGATCATGGAAGAAATTAAATAAAAATAAGAGAATAGAAATAAGGATAAAGGGAATAACGGAAGTCTTTCATAGCATAAATATCAAGGAGTCAAAGCATAAATACATAACTTGTCTAACAACAACTATAGCACAAATTGGGTAGGGGCCAAGACAATTTTTCGGGCTCACCCTCATACTCATAAGCATCTAAACAAAGAAAAGAGTCTTTACATAACATAGGATCAATAAGTATTATCCCCGAAGTTGAGGACTCACCAAGCTTGCTTCCAGAGATAGTACTAGCCACATGGCCGAGAAAGACGATCATGTGGAGCTCCAGTTCCTACATGGTAACATCATGTAGGCATAGAGTTGTATTAGTACGTTTGAATGTACTAAGCATGTAGGGTGCAATCAATGAGAGATAGGTGCCATAATCAAAATGCATATACATAAGAGATGCATATTAGCAACATGGCATGCATGATCAATGCTTGAAGTAAAACATGCTTATAAAGAACATATACATATGTAGTATGAGACCATCATCATGGAATCCAAGGACTACCACCCCCTTGGAGAGGCGATTGAGGTATCCACTCCTCAATTGGTTGATGATAGTCACACCCTGCCATCCATGGTGATTGAGGTATCAACCCCTCAATTGGTTGATGGTAGTTACACCCTGTCATCCATGGTGATTAAGGTATCAACCCCTTTATTGGTTGATGGTATTCACACCCTGTCATCCATGGTGATTGAGGTATCAACCCTTCAATTGAGTGATGGTAGTCACACCCTGCCATACATGGTGATTGAGGCATAGCACCCCCTCAACAAGGTGTGCTCACTTGCAACTCTATCGATACTTTTCATTAAATCAATACATATATACCGTCCTTTCATTATCGTAATGTCATACAAATCATAGGTCATGCAATAGAAAATCAATAACTCAAGAATCCTAAATCAGACATTTTATCAAACACTTCACAAGTGTATTGTGCTAGTTCAAAATCATGCAATTCAAGAGTGAAATCGTGTGAGAAAACTTATTGTAAATCAACTCACCAACACTTGGTAACTCCCTCATGCAAGATACATTAAAACCCTTCATCAAATCTCATCATCTAACATAGATTCATAGCACAAAACACGCTTAAAGAGTCCACATTTCATGAAAACCCCAACATAGCTTATGATCAAATTCATAGTAAGAATACCCATGAGTAAATCAACTTGAAAACATGTAATTTGTATAAAAAGGAAGGTTGGGCACCATGGTTGAAAGGTCCCAATGGTTGAAACTCACATACCTCAACTGTGGAGATTCCCTTGTTGAAGATTGGAATGAGAATTTGGAGATTGAATGAAATCCTTAGATTCAAAATGAGATTAGGACACTTTAATTTGAGTGAAATATTAGTCTAAGTGTTTGAGATGGTTTTGGGGAATGTCTTGAATGATATGAGGTTGAAAAATGACTAAGTATAGACGTTTTTCTGCATGGGAATGCTTAAGCCCAAGACCCAAAGGCCTTGGACCGAATAAGAAATAACTAGCAACATTTAACACTGGTTCGTGCCCTAGTTGCGTCGTGCCAGGGGCACGGATCGACAATGGATAAGGAATTTTTTGGAAAATGAAATTTTGATATGGTTGCTTTAAAATCAAGGTTAGACCCATCCCCTACTCAATTTAGCCCCTTGATCATGAATATAATGTCAGATTTTTTGTATCACGCACGAATTTTGAAATATATGAAAATTACAAATATGGACATTTCCGAGGCACATTTTCGGATACTTTTTGGGACGTTTTAAGCTAGTTGGAAATATAATAACTAGTTAGTGTGCAATCGAGAATTAGTATAACAATCTATAAATGATCCTCAAAGGAACAACCCCTCAGTTTATCAACTCATTATGCTAACACATAACAGGACATCAACAGGCTAAATATATGTGCATTCACCATACTAGCTGATATTCAGCCAATCATAATTATCCCTAACTGTAGCCATATTTCACATATACTGGCCTTACTTTATTCCCTGTTCCCTTATTCAAGCAATCCTTATAATTTGGCCCCAGTGGCTTCCCGGCTCATTGATACTAACACAGTTACATGCAATAATTAGTGTAATTCTGTTCCACTGCAAGAGCCTAGCCCTTTTCCTCTTCCTATTTAGTCAGTCACAGTAACAATAGTAATCATAAGTTTGGTAAGTAGTCTGCATGTCATCCCAAATAACAGATTATCAACATAATAATCATTAATAGCTTCAAAATGATGATAGGTCTCTACAACATAATAAATGATCCACACACAAATCACTAGTACCCTCACAACCATTATATGTTGAAAAATAACATCAAATACACGATATAGTAGACATCGGCAGACTCCTTATATATTCCTCCGTACAAAGGTATACGCCACATTTTCCATCACAATGCCCAATAAAATATTATCATTCAGTCGCAAGCGAAGTACCACGAGTAAGAAAGATAAAACAGTACTAATCACATACTTGCCAGCCCCAAAATCAGTTAATTAGAATTATAGCAAATCAATGTTATATAGCTCATAGCTAACCTCCCTAATCCAACTTGACACATATCGTCCCTACTGCTTAAGATTTGATTGTTTCAACACTTAAAGCTCAACCACAGTAATATAAAGCTTAATAAATCAAGCACCAGCAAGTAGGGGCCTCAACAGGTCTACCATAACAATGCTGTTGGTACACATAAGTCATCAGATCCGCACACACAATAGAGGTATTAATGAACCCAAATACCTAATTAGAATCTAATAATAGCCATATCGGGTTCAGATGCATTTTTTTCGAGATATCCTCCACCGTGGTCTCAATTAACAGTAGTCTAATCTTTGCAGCAATGCAACACGCTTATCTAGCGTTACTCTGGGTATATCAGCAAAAACGTACCTAGCAACTCACAACTTCTAGAGATGACTCTACCATAGAAGTCTCAATTACCATATCACCATCTCACAACGTCACTACACCTGATCCCCAACTAATCTCAATACCTAAATCCTAGATAAAAAGGCTTAAAATTCATACTTACTCAAGCAACAAGACAAACAAATATATACAAAAAGGTAGTACCTAGGTCAAGATGAAAAAGAGAAATCAGCTACTGGCACGAAATAGTAATACCTGCAATAGACTCATCGGAGCCTCTATCTCTAACTAGGCTGGGGAGGTACAAGGATGGCCTCGACAACCTTCATCTCCGGTGTCATCAATACCCCCAGCTCCACCTCCTCTAACAATACTCGTAGGACCCTGTTGGTCTTATAGGAGACTCTACTAATCCTCTCAGTGCTCATATCAGCCACCCATACGAAGCAGATTTGGCCCTCTGGCCCCAATGGTCGGTAGAGGAGCTAATCTAACAGATCAGAAAATTGCATACTTCCCTACACACTGGACACTCTCGGGATCAATGATCTAAGGCACCACAATCATAACATCCTGAAAAAGCTTGGGTTGTACTACGTCGACTGCAACAACCTGTGGCATCTGCCTTTACGGCCCTAGGGCTCTGACTAGCTAAATAAGATTGTTTCTGCCTTGAACCTCGATGTTGGTCCACCCCTTGGTCCCTTGAATTTTGATCGATATCCACTGACACCTCCCTCATGCCATGCTCGCTTGTCGCTACCCCTTTGGACTTTGTGACTAAATTGCTTACTAGAACATGTGTATCCGACTGCAACATGCGCTAAAGGAACTTAGCCTAGCTGATTAGCCCCAAGAGCAACCATCAACTGTCTAAGAGCCGCTTGTACCTCTAGTGTAATATAAAAGCAGTTGAGGGATGTTGGGGAGGTAGTGCCTCCGACTGTGGCGGAGCTGGGGCATCCTGTCGCTACTCCATGGGTTCTATGGGTCACTCACTCTCGAGGTCTGATGGTGCATCCCTACTCTTACCCGAAGTCTGAACTCTGTGTGACATATCTATAAAGAATGAAACAACCAGATTCCTAGAATCAAAAGATCATTGGCGGACCTACACGAATGAATCAACAAAGAGGGGAGTTTCCTAAGCATCTCATAGCCTCCTAAAGATAAGTTACGTATATCTCCGCATACATCCGTAGGACTCTACTCGACGGTAGCTCTGTATTGATGAGACCAATCAACCTAAGTCTCTCATACCACCTTGTCACGACCCGATCTCGGACATGATGATGTATGTTAGATCCCACCTACAAGCAAACCAATTACCCAAGCCACAGGGTACCTGTCTTAGCTTTCTAGGCAAACCATTGGAACCATAAACATATAGATAACTGAAACCTACCCAGAACCTTGAAGTAAACTGTACAGAGCTATTTTAGACTCAAAATAAAATGTACATATAACCAGAATAGCAATCTACACACACAAACCCCCCACTATATATATAAGGCCAGTGTCTGAATACAAAAGATGACCATCAAAATAGGAGAGACTGCAAAATATCTATAGTTGTTGATGTTCACCAATGTCTCTTGAATTGCCTTCAAATCCCTAACTCAGTGACCATGGCTAATATCTTGACTTACACAATGGGAGGATGCAAAATGTAGGGGTGAGTACTGTTAACAGGCACTCAGTAGGTATCATCGGCTGACCGAGTGAAGTATTGTAAATATAGAAGGCTGAAATATAGAGAACTTTAGTAAATGTAGCAAATTTGAACTCTAATTACTCATGTATAGAGAATCACCGAACCACAACTGAACCAATCCAAGTAATGTGCCATGATACTAACTGATGAAACAATAGTAGGCCCAAACCACAACTGTCACCAGATTGAGACATAGTGTTGTACACAGGTGTAACGCCTTAATATCTATGCTTGTACACCGACCAGGCCATATAAGCCCAGAAGGTATACCATGCACAATCTAACTGACAGAATCACCACAGAACTCATGAAACCCAACTCTCAATATCACATGATCCTGGGGTTAGTTGTACATGGGTGTAAGGCCCTAGTGTCTAAGCCTGGACGCCCTCTGAGCCCCCATAAGCCTAAAGGATACACCCACGCACAATCAGGGTGTGTATAGGTGTGTGGATCCATAGGAAGTAAATCGGTTCTTCAATCCATCCACTAACCAGTATCACGTGGGGCCTCGAACCACTATAATATCAAATGAGGCCTGGAACCCCTTTCCCAACATGGCCTCCGATCGGGGCAGTTAGCCAAACCTGATGATCTGACAATATGTATAATGGTGGGATATATCCCCCCGGGAGAAAGAATCCCTCAAACACAATCAGTAAGGCGTTGACCCAAAGAATAAGCAATTAGGCGTCAAACCCAAGAATAGTCAACTGGGCCTCGAACCAAAGAATAATCAACTGGGCCTCATACCCAAGAATAATCAACTAGTGCTCAGACCTCTGAATCGGCATCTGCCACCCAGCATCTCAGTTGTGGTCACCGAATTTAGACCACAGGGCATGAATCTCGAGTCTCAGACACTCGTACGAGACTATCGGAGCTCTAATAGTGATGGGGATCATCATCTAGACTCGAGGTATCAAAATAGTCCCTCACTTAATCAATCTATCCAGATCCGGAACTCCAAGGTCATATCGTGCCCAGAGTGGACATAGGCAATGACAGTCATAACATATATATACCACATAATCCAGCCTACATATCCGTTTGTCACCATTCCTCACATAACACTAGTTAAACCCATCCTCAAGTAAGGATAACAAATGCACAAGGACTAACAGGTGTATACAGGAGTATATATCTCATAAACTAATATAGGGTCATGCCTACCCAAAGCCAAATACACCACATTCTGGTCAATCACAAGCACTTTGAGTAAATATGGGTCTCGAAACTAAGAAAAATTAATCAGTGGGCCCTAGCCCCAAATATGTAATCACTGGGTCTTAGACCAAAATGTTACCAACAGGTACACCATAGGTATCCAGAACAACCAAGTCCAATAGAGTCATATTTGTACCAGAATCAGTCCAATGTACGGCTGTATCATAGGTATCCCGAACAAATTATCCCATTAGAATCATATCTATACTACAGTCAATCCACAGTACGATAGATAATGAACAACAACTTCACAACCAGCATATCTCAATAGCATCAGGCTACACACTCATACAGATAGGAGTTAATCTAGAATACATACCCATCTCAGGGCATTAGCCCATATCCAGCCTTTACTAGGCCTTTCGTAGTTCTACAATGCCAAAACTCAGCTATTATAGTGGTCACAGCTAGTACAGTCCAGAATAACCATAAGTATCCTAAATAATCGTAGTTAACCCATATGCTAATTACAACTAAGTACAATCACTATCCAGGAAGACGGATGTTAACAAATCATGATACCAGTGTTAAAGTGCATTGCACGGAATAAATTAACAACCACCCTCATGCCATATATAACTATCATACTTAGGACTTACAACCACCAACAAGCTTCACATATATATGTATTTCAGCATAGTCTAGAGGTAAGGAAAACCTAGCCAACCTGAAAGGTGAATTCACATGCTCTGGAGTAGTCCATGTGTGTTTCACCCTATCTAACAACCTCCAAATGCTGCCCAGTTGTCAAACTATGAGTCATAATATAATTACGGCTATTTTGACTATGAGTCAAATAAATTAATTTTAAAACAATTTATTTGATAAAAGTTTTTAAATTTCAAAAGAAATAACAATTTTAAAACTTATTTTTCATTTAGTTTTATGTTTTAGGTTCTTGAACATTCATGAACCTATTAATAACATTTTCTTAATGAAACTTTCTTACGTTAAAAAACTTTTGTCTTATAAATTGTGTTGTTTTTCTTTGAAAAGAACATCACTTCAATAAGAAAATAGCACACTTTCCCTTGAAAACACTTAAGAGACATTAATCAAAATGTGAAATCACCGATTCAAGAATAGAAGAGCAACATTCTTGAATGTTACTTGTTTTGGGGTTTAGTTGAATCCCAAAGATAGAGTTGTCACTTGTTCTTCCGTTTGCTCATGGGAGAGACTTCAACTATCTACAGAAATGTGTTAACGTGCCTCTAAATCAAGCAAGTTCTTATTTAGAATTTCTTGTACTATCATCATTCTTGTTCTAACAATTTGAAGATAGTTGTTTCTATGGCATCCACATCTATATCTAATAATATTCCATCTTTACCTAATCCTAATTTTTAAATAATTGATGGAAAAGACTTCCCTAGATGGCGTGGAAAGATGAAATTCTTTTTAATATGGTTGAAGTTAGTATACGTTCTTGAGAAACCTTGTCCTGATGTCACGACCCAAGTCTAGAGCCTAGACGTAACACGGCGAATGGGGAATCCGAAGGAATCCCAAACAAGCCTCTTAACTTATCATTACACATCATCGGTCACGGAAGCATATTAAAGACATAAAGAGTAAGAGTAGGGGCAAAAGGACTAAGGGGAAAGCTTCCATAACATCATAATCAAGAGACAAAGAGTCAAAGCTCATATTATAGATACATAGCATCGTCCAACAAACACCTCTATTACATAGATAAGAGAGGGGGCCAAGACAAAGCAACCAGGCTCACCCTCATAGTCAAAATAGAACATAAAGAAGAGTGTCTCAATACATAATAAGAGAAATATAGATAAACTTCTCTGAAATGGAGGACTCACCAACTAGCTCGAGTAGTACCGAACTAGCCACATGGAGGAGGATGGTCAACTTGGGCATTGGGTCCTACTTGGTGACATCATGTAGGTAGGAGTATATGTTAGTACGTCTAAATGTACTAAGTAAATGGGATGCAATGCAACAATACATAGGCATCATAATCAAAATGCATAACAATAGGCAATAGGCATAATATAACAATATGGCATGTATGATCAATGCTTAAGTAACTCATGTTTATATAGGATATCATATGTGTAGAAGAGACTAAGCTAGATTTCCAGAGTACAAACCCCTTGGTAGGTTGATGATGATGCCACCCCCATCACCCTGGTGGTGAGATACAAACCCCTCACTAGGTTGATGAGTACAAACCACCATCTAGGTTATCAAGGTACTAGCCCCTTAATTGGCTATCAAGGTAATAACCCCCCGACAAGGTAATCCGGGCTCTTTGTCCCTCCAGATCGGACATGATCTAATGCAATACTTTATATACAATATATCATATGCACAATCTCTTTTTATTATCGTAATATCAATCATATCATATCTCATGCTTTGGACCTTCAATTCCTCAAGAAACCACATCCGGATATTTTATCAAACACTTAGAGGGTGTGTGGTGCTAGTGTAAAAATATGAAATTCAAGAGTGAAATTATGCTAGTAAATTCAATATAAAAGCTTCAATAGATACTTGGTAACACCATCAAGAAATAAACATCAAAACCCTTTACCAATCCTTTCAATAGATCTTAGATTCATAGCTCAAAACATGGTAAAGCAGTCGCAATTTCATATGCTCAAACATAGTGTGCAGTGATTTCCATAATAATCAAGACCAATAAATAAATCACCTTTAAATCATACAATTGTAAGAAAACGAAGCTTGGGCATCATGGGTGAAAGGAACCCATGAAAGAAACCCACATACGGACATTTTATCAAACACTTAGAGCATGTGTGGTACTAGTGTAAAACCATGCAATTCAAGAGTGAAATCATGCTAGTAAATTCAATGTAAAAGCTTCAAAGATACTTGGTAACACCCTTAAGCAATAAACATAAAAACCTTTCATCAATCCTTTCAATAGATCTTAGATTCATATCTCAAAACATGGTGAAAAAGTCACAATTTCATATGCTCAAACATAGTGTGCAATGATTTTCATAATAATCATACCCATGAATAAATCACCTTTATATCATGCAATTTGTAAGAAAAGGAAGTTTGGGCATCATGGGTGAAAGGAACTCATGAAATAAACTCAAATACCTTAGCTTTGGAGAAAGTCTAGGTGAAAATTGAAAATGGAGGCTTAAAGCTTGAAGGAAATCCTTAGATCCGGAAGAAGTTTTGAGACTTGAATTTAGGAGTGAAAATATGGCTAAATGTTAGAGTGAGTATTGGGGAATGTTTAGAATGATATGAAGGTGAAATGGCTAAGTACAGAAAAATACACGTTTGGGAACACTTAGGCCAAAATTTTAAAGTCTTGAACTAAAGTCAAAACTGGAAGAATTTTAACACTAGTGCATTCCCTTGGCGCGTCGCGCCAGGGGCGCGAAAAGCTCTCTGAAATTTGATATTTGAAAATAGAAATTGCAAATCATTTATTCTA
The DNA here is from genome assembly GCA_011800125.2 of Solanum clarkiae. Lineage (NCBI taxonomy): Eukaryota > Viridiplantae > Streptophyta > Magnoliopsida > Solanales > Solanaceae > Solanum > Solanum clarkiae. The sequence goes on along the minus strand of JAABOM020074691.1, from coordinate 15,846 downwards.
AAATCAGGGTTAGACCATTTTTCTCTAATTTTGACCCCCTAAATAAGAATATCAAGCCGAATTTTGAAATAACGAATGGATTTTTATATATATAGAAATTATGATTTCGGGCACTTTTGAGACACATTTTCGGGCACTTTTAAGGTCGTTTCACCTGATGCTCCCAATTCTGAGGTAGCAGCTGACAAGGCTGCTTTGATTAAAGAACAAATTACCAAGTGGCAAGATGATGATTACTTATGCAATAATTATATTATTGGAGGAATGTCTAATAAATACTATGATCAATATTATATCAAGTACAAATTTACCAAGGATATTTGGGACAATCTTCAAACTATCTCTTTGGCAGAAGAGGTGAGCTTTAAGAAATTTCTTGTTCCAAATTATGTGGAGTTCAAAATGGTTGATGACAAGTCAATCACTAAACAAGTATAAGAGTTTCAACTTATAGCTAATTAAATTGCTATATCTAGAATTACTCTGATGAAAACTTTCATGTTGGTGCTATTATCACAAAACTTCCTCCATCTTGGAAAGAGTATAGAAGTAAACTCTTGCACAAGAAGGAAGATTTGGATCTTGAATAATTATTGCATCACTTACAAATTGAACAAGAGACGTGATATCGTGACAACAATACTTTGAAGGAACTCATCATGAAAGCTCATATTATCAATTAAAAATCCACCAAAAAGAAACTTGACAATAAGAAACTATCAAATGTAAAAAAGAATGTGCATTTTAAGCGTACTAATTCTTAATCGGATGAATGTTATCATTGTCACAAGATCGGCCATTATGCACGTGATTGTAAAATTCTTAAAGCTAAAAAGAAGAAAGAAAAAGCAAAGAACAATAAAAAGAATGAACTTGTGACAATGGTCACAAAAGCTTTTGTAGCCGGATATCAAGTAGAATGGTGGATAGACACTGGTGCAACTCGTCATATATCAGGTAATTGAAATACTTTCAATACCTACATATTAGTAGGGGACAATAAAATATTATATATGGGAAACTCTTCCTCTACTATGTTGTGGAAAAAGAAACAGTTGAATTAAAATTCACTTCTGAGAAAATGGTCACATTGATGGACGTGTTGCATGTTCCTGATATTTAAAAGCACTTGGTGTCATGTATGCTTCTTTCAAAGCATGGATTTAAAATAATTTTTGAGACAGATAAATTTATTTTGTCTAAAAATAGTATGTTTGTTGGAAAAGGCTATGCTACAAATGGTATGTTCAAACTCAATATCGAAAATGAAAATATTTCTTCTTATGTTATGGAGTCTTTAAACTTATGGCATGAATATCTTGATCATATGAATTATAGATCAATTCAATTTATGGTGATTAATGAATTAATTAAAGATTATGGAAGGGATCATACTACTAAGTGTCTTGCTTGTAGTAAGTGCAAAATAACAAAAAAGTCTTTTAAGACTATTAAAAGGATATCCACACTTTTAGAATCAATCCAGACTAATATTTGTGAGATGGATTTTTTATCATGTCATGGAAAGAGATATTTTATCACTTTCATTGACGATTAGTCAAGGTATACATATGTTTTTCCATTGAAAACAAAAGATGAGACATTTGCAACTTTTAAAACATATAAGTCAGAAGTTGAAAATAAATTGGGTTTGAAGATAAAATCAATTAGATCTAATAGAGGTGGAGAGTATTTAAAATCATATTTTATTAATCTTTGTGAAAAAAAGGTATCGATAAATAATTGATCATGTCTTATACACCACAACAAAATGGTGTTGTAGAAAGGAAAAATAGAACTTTCATAGAAATGGTTAACTCTATGTTTTATGAATCTAGTATGACTGAAAATCTATGGACTGAAGTCTTATTGTCAGCTTGTCGTATTTTGAATTGAATTACTTCTAAGAAACATAATGTTTCTCCTTATGAACTTTGGAAGAATTGAAAGCCAAATATAAATTACTTTAAAGTAAGGAGTTGTTTAGCTCATGTTAGATTACCATATCAGCATACTACTAAGATTGTCTATAGAAAAATAGATTGCGTGTTTATTTGTTATTCACAAACTAGTAAGGCTTATAGATTCTTAAACCTTGAGACTTCAAGCCCTTACACAATTATTGAATTATTACATGCTAACTTTTTTGAGCATATATTTCCTAAGAAGAAGGAATCTATAGATCAAGATGCAAGTTCTTCTATATCTCTCTTAAAATGAAAATGGTTGAGCCATTGAAAGAAAGTCAACCAAGACGTAGTGCGAGATCAGCTAAACCAAGAGACTTTGGACCTGATTTTCAAACTTATTTTATTGAAAAAGAACCTGAAAGCTATGCTGAAGCAATGTCTTCACATGATGCTCCTTTTTGACGTAAAGTTGTTGATGATGAAATATATTCTATCTTCTCAAATAATACTTGGATTTTATCAGATCTTCCTCCTGGATGTAAACCAATTGGTTCCAGATGAATTTTTAGGAAGAAAATACAATTACATGGTACTTTAGATAAGTACAAAGCTCGCTCGGTAGCGAAAGGATTTACTCAAATGAAAGATGTTGATTATTTTGATACTTTTGCATTTGTAGCTCGAATGACCTCTATTCGACTCTTGGTTGCTTTAATAGTAGTTCGTGGCCTTGTAATTCATCAAATAGGTGTAAAAGAATACATTTTTAAATGGAGAACTGGATAAAGAAGTTTACATGAAACAACCAGAAAGATTTGTCATTCCTGGTCAAAAACATAAAGTTTATAATCTTCTTAAATTTCTTTATGGATTAAAACAGACTCCAAAGCAATGGCATGAGAAATTTAGAAATGTTATGATTTCTAATGGCTACATAATCAATGGTGGTGATATCTGCATATTTAGCAAATTTCAAGAAAATTCTGATATTATAATTTGTCTTTATGTAGATGACATGTTAATCTTTGAAACTGATATTGAAAGAGTCAAAGAAACAAAATCATTTCTTACTTCTCAATTTGAAATAAAAGACCTTGGAGAAGCTGATGTGATTTTGGGCATTAAAATCCCGACATAAGCAAATTGTTTGAATCTTACTTAATCGAGTTAAATTGAGAAATTCTTAAGAGGTTTGATCATTTTGATGGGAAATCTGCTCCCACACTATTTGATCCAAGCATCAAACTAGTACGTAATTCTAGTGATGTTCCTTATCAATTAATATATTCTCAAATAGTTGGGAGTCTTATGTATGTCATGCATTATACCAGGCCAGATATTTCTTATGCAATAGGAACTTTAAGCAAGTTTACTAGTACTGGAATTGAACGTTGGAATGCTTTGATTCGTGTTTTAAGATATCTGAAGGGAACAATTAATGTTGGCCTACATTATTCTACCTTCCCAGCAGTTCTTGAAGGCTATAGTGATGCTATTTGGAATTTTGATATGAATGACTCTAAATCTATTATTGTTTGGATTTACTTTGGCTGGAGCAGCAATCTCCTGGAAATCAAAGAAACAGACATGTATTACTCATTCAACTATGGAGTCAGAATTTATAGTTATGTCTTCTGCTGGAGAAGAAGCAAATTGGCTACGAAGTATACTGAAGGTTATTACATTATGGAGTAAGTCAATTCCACCTTTGACTATCTATTGTGATAATCAAGCTGCTATACTTCGGGCTTCAAGTGATTGTTACAATGGCAAATCGAGATAAGTTCGTCTCAAACACAATCGCATGAGAAGATTATTGGAGGAAGGCATAATATCGCTTCAATATATCAATCTAGATGTAATTTGGCAGATCCTTTGTCTAAAGGGTTAGGCAAAGCATTAGTAATGGAAACTTGTAGTGGGATGGGAATAAATCCTATTATAAATTAATTATACTTTATGGTAACCCTACCTAATGATGTAATGTTGGGTTCAAAGGGAAAAAACAAGTAAAGTTACAACTGTGAAGCACGTCAATAAAATTTTCATTTCATTAAAGAAAAAATAAGGAGATGTGCATGATTGAGATTATATTCTCTTAATAAGCCTATAAATCGATTTCGGTTAGAGTATGTCGAAATACTCTTGATAGATTTATTGATACTTTATTGTAAAGGAGGATGAGATTGATTTCTCTTGTGAAATTCATAGACTATTTGGTCAGAGTATATAAAGTTACTTTTGATGAATTCACCGCACTAAGTGCGAAGTGGAGGCCACTTCAATAAGATTTTTAATAGGGAAATCTTAAAGTACTTAGTTAAAAGGATTTAGGACACATGGCCGTAAGGTGTCAAATTATTTTGATTTTCACCAGAACATATTGAGTATTTTTCTACTTCATTCAATGAACCACTTAGTTCAAGATTCGTTTGCTAACTAGTCAATGATTTAGAATGTCTTCACTAGCTAATGGTTCAAGTCCAAAAGACACCATTATTGATGCATGTTACTAGATTAATGTCTCAAAATATATTTTTATTTTTAAAAAGATAAAAAATTCTTGAAACAAGTGGGGGATTGTAAGAGAGTGTTTCAATTAATTTTGAAACAGTTCATTTGATAAAAAAAAATTTAAGTTTCAAAAGAAATAAATATTCTAAAACTTATTTTTCATTTAGTTTTATGTTTTAGGTTCTTGAAGATGAATGTTATTTGTAACATTCATGAACCTATTAATAATATTTTCTTAATGAAACTTTCTTATGTTAAAAAACCTTTGTCCTATAAATTGTGTTATTTTTCTTTGAAAAAACATCACTTCAACAAGAAAACAAAAACATTTTTCCTCAAAAACACTTGAGAGACATTAATCAAAAGGTGAAATCACCAATTCAAGAATAGAAGAGCAACATTCTTGGATGCTACTTGTTTTGTGGCTTAGTTGAATCCCGAAGATAGAGTTGTTATTTGTTCTTCCATTTGCTTGTGGGAGAGACTCCAACTATCTTCAAGAAACATATTAACCTGCCTCTAAGCCAAATAAATTTTTATTTAGAATTTCTTGTACTATCATCATTCTTGTTCTGACACACACCAATGATATTCTTAATTCATTTTTACTCATTGATATCAATTTTTTTTTTCGTATTATCTAAGAAGTTCAGGAATTGTTAATCACTGATTGATTTTATATTAGTGATCACTTGATTTTTTCATCACTTGATTTTTTCTATTTGTTTTTATCAAAGGTAGATAATGAATGTGAAAATCTCAAAATCAAATGTCAATTACTTTTTGATGAGAATGCTAAAGAAATTTCTAATTTTGTAGATGTCTTCCTCTTTAATTTACTAAGTATGTTTTTGTTGTTGTTGCAATCTTTTCACGTCAATACTTGTATTTCAAGAATATTGTGCATGTCGTCTTCGTTTTTTTAATGAGATTTGTATATAGCCAAAGTTTATATATATATATATATATATATATAAACTTGATTTATTATGAAAATTAAAATGTATTATCTCTGCTATACAAGACTTCCAAGGTAAAATAACATATAAAAAGTTTGTATTACAACCTCATTGCTTTTATTGTTTCAACAAAGGTTTGTTTTTTTAAAGCAGAAGAAAGAGGTACTTAAGTAATTGTATATATTTTTTTGGCACTCTATGTATATTAGAGTAAACATACAAATAAGTTATTGAGGTTGAAATACTGCATCAACTCCCGCTCTAACCTAGAGAACAAGATTACGATCATGAGACGAACAAAGTTTCAAAGGTACGATTATGATTATGCATAAAATAGCTGTAGTGGTTGGTGTTTTGTATGCCCCCTTCATGGGGTTGCAAATGAGGTACAACTTTGATGTACTTTACATCACCTAACACTTTTTTCCTACTATATACTCGCTACACTTATTTAGAGTAAAAATTTATCAATACAAATGAATATAAATTTTTTTTTAAAAAAAATGAACTGAATGTTTTAATTAACTTTGATGAAATAAATTGACCATTCAGACATAATAAATTATGTAATTTTACATTAATACAAGTTGATTTATTATATGCGTGTACTAAACTCACAAAGAACGAGAAAAACGTGAAATCTAGACATTATTTTTTAAATTTAAATTAAGAAAAATGTATAAATAATCTAATAAAAATTAATAGTTAAATATGATGTATATCTTTTAAATATTATAAATAAATAATATAATAAAATATGGCTTTTAATTTGCATATAATAAATAAATCATGTGGTTAATCAAACTCTGATTCACTAAATTAATCATTCAATCACAAATATAATAAATTGTGTAATTTTAAATTAAAAGAAGTTGATGTTATTGTGTAAGTTGTTTATACTAAAAAAAATAGTAACATATTCTTTTGCAATTTAAATAAAGACAAAATAAATAAATAATATTCAGTAAAATTAGTTTGATATAAAATTAACGTGGTTAATGTTGCTAATGATGTCGATGTGAAATGCGGCACTTCTAATTAGAAAATTAAATTAGACAACGGGAGTTGGATTTTTTTTTAATTTTTTAATTTTGAATTTATTAAAATAAACATCAAAAGTATAATTTATCCAATATTTTTGACTCATTATTGTTTCTTTAGTTTAGATTAAATCTTTATTTGAATCATTATACAAACCTATTGAACAATGTGAAATTTTAAAATAATTATAACATTCTTCATCAATTTGCTTATTTTATTCATATAAGTGAATTATTGAAAGTTAATATGAAAATACGATTTATTCTTCTAATAAATATACCATAGAAAAAGAAACCACAAATAATTCTATAGAAAGAAAACATAATTAATTCCCCATAGATCATTATACATTTTAGTTGAATTGAGATGAATATTTGCCACTTACAAAATAAAAATACCAATTTAATAATAGTGCATATGCATAAGTCAATTATGAAGAAAAATCACACTATTATCACAGTGTTGATACCTAATAAAACACCTTTTAAAAAATCAAAAATATACTTAAAAACACTTGAAAAAATTTACACCAAATACTAATTATTGTTCAAAACTGCTATTAAAAGCTATTAGTTAAAAAAAATTACTTTTCACCAAAAAGTACTTTTGGAAAATACTGTGTTACTTTCGGGTAACACAGAATAAAAGGGGAAATTGATATAATAGTGCATGCAGAAGCCAATTATGGAGAAAAGTAATATTCTGTTATATGAATTTTACAATATCATTTTATAATAGGTATATGAAAATTGTCAATGTCAATACTTATGAAAGTATTTATCAACAGTCCGTGCAATGCATAAGTACATATACTAGTATGAGTAATACTAAAGAAAAGGAAACATCACATCATAACTTTATTCAATAATGAATTTTACTTCAGTTTAAAAATTAATATATTATCAAAATTATGCTAATAAAAAAATAAATTAAAAGAAATAAAAACATAATATAAAAAATTATATGAGATCACATGAAAAAGTAGAAGTTGAGAATGAGAAAGAAATAAAGTATAAATAATGAAAAAAACTAGTTTTAGAAAATAGAAGAATAATTAAAATAAAAAAATAGAAATAATAGAAATAAAATATCAATTAAAATAAAAAGAAGAAATGAATTTTAAGAAGTTTCATGTAATTACATCAATTCTTTACCCTCTTGGGAATTGAAGAAGGTAATTACACCCCTTTAATTACACTGAATATCTGTCTTATCAATTAATTACTTAGTCTGCCAAGCAAATCAAAAAATGTACTTACACCAAATCTCAATTACGTGATGACTTTCTAAATGAATCCTTAGTTTTCTTTTCCTTTTAATGAAATGAAGCTCAATTCCCTTTGAGAAAGTTGGAGAGGTATTCTACATTTTGATATACAAACTCTGGGTTAGGCTAAGTTAAGTTCAGCTCAAAGGTAACAGAAGCCTAATTTGTGTGAAAATTCTATATTGTCTGCGGACTAAGTTATTCTTGATTATAGTCTTGAAATTATAATCTTTAAGATAAGATGAGATATCTTAAAATTAAGTTTGGATTACTCAAATAGGCAAGTTAGCTAGAACTTATTCATAATATGTGTTATAATTAGGTTGTGTTTAGTATGAAAAGAAAAATATTTTTTCATGGAAAATGATTTTCTAGAAAATATTTTATTGAAAAATAAGTAGGTTTTTAATTGTTTTTAAATTTTTAGTAAGAAAGAAAGAAAATATTATTCGAAGAGCATTTATATGTTATCTATCAAAATATTACGGAAGTGGATAGGGATGAGGAGTGGGAGGTGGGAATGGTCAGGGGGTGAGGGTGGGGGGGATTGAGTAAGTGGCGAGAAGGCAATATATTTTGAGTGTCATTAATGCATTTATTTTTTCTACTTCCATTGAGAAAATTAATTTTCTCATTTTAAGAAGATTGTTTTTCTAGAGAAAATATTTTTGAAGCATTTTGATCAAACAAACATGAGAAAACTGAAAGTATTTTGAAAAAAAAAATATTTTTCTCCTTACCAAACACATCTTAAGTGTTTGATGGGTTCGTGGACTATATTATTCTTGATTATAATTCTAAATAATAACTTAGGGATAAGGTGAAATATCTAATACTAAGTTTGGGACTAATCAAATAGATGAACTGGTTTGGATTTGAATGGGTCTAAATGGATTTAATCTAACTAGGTGGATAAATAATTCTCTCAAAGATTAACTCAATTTTGTTATCTCAAGGCTTTCTATGGGAGTGCATCAGAATTCTATAAGGTCCAAAAGCCTAATTGTCTCTAAGTGGTAACTTTAAGATCAACTAAGAGAAAGAATTGAGCTTAACTTTTATTTTATTTAATTTTTAATAATAGAAAGAAGAGTAAATTTTGTTGTTTTGGTATTCAAGAAAAATATCATTGATGTCCTAAAAGAATTAATATAAAAAGATAGACAATATAAACATAGACATTGGTTGAGCAGGTGACTTTGTTGGTAGTCCATCTGACTGAAGATGAGATCCTAATTTTGTGAAAGAAAAAAAAGTGTGACCAACGTGGGTGATTTGTTTTAGATTGCTTTGTTACTTGTATACAACACTTTTGTGGGTATCACCTTTATAATCTATTGCATATTCCCTCTCTAACGATTATGGTGGTTTTCACGTCTTCTTTTCACTACTAAATACTACCTGAAAAGCAATAGCGAAAAACGACGGACTGCATCGCTTTTTCCGTCATAATCGACGGAAAAGCGATGCAATCTAATCCGTCATTTTAACTCAATTTTGTTATCTCAAGGATTTCTATGGGAGTGTATCAGAATTCCATAAGGTCCAAAAGCCTAATTGTTTCTGAGTGGTAACTTTAAGATCAACTAAGAGAAAGAATTGAGACTAACTTTTATTTTATTTAATTTTTAATAATAGAAAGAAGAGTAAATTTTGTTGTTTTGGTATTCAAGAAAAATATCATTGATGTCCTAAAAGAATTAATATAAAAAGACAGACAACATAAACATAGACATTGGCTGAGCAGGTGACTTTGTTGGTGGACCATCTGACTGAAGATGAGATCCTACTTTTGTGAAAGGAAAAAAAGTGTGACCAACGTGGGTGATTTATTTTAGATTACTTTGTTACTTGTATACAACACTTTAGTGGGTGTCACCTTTATAATCTATTGCATACTCCCTCTCCAACGATTATGGTGCTTTTCACGTCTTTCTTTCACTACTAAATACTACCTGAAAAGCGATTGCGAAAAATGACGGACTGCATCGCTTTTTTCGTCATAATCAATGGAAAAGCGATGCAGTCTAATCCGTCATTTTTTTTGTCGACACTTTCCGAAAAATAACGGATTGCATTGCTTTTAAGGCGACGGATGTAATGTCACTATCCGTAGCATATTTAAAATATTATTTTAAAAAATATTAAAGAAACGAAAGACATGGGGTCCCTGTCCATTGCAAGTTAAAAAAATTATGTTTAAAAAATTTTAATGAATCGATGGACATGGGATCCCTGTCCATCGCAATATGTAAAATTATATTATAAATAAATTATATAAAGCGATGGACTTATGGGCCCTGTCTGTCGCTTTTCTGAAAATTTTGTAAAAAAATTTCCAGAAAAACGAGGGACGCAGTCTGTCATTTTTTCTGCATTATTTTTACAGCAGAACCTGCAGTTTCTGATGTGCACTTGCAATTTACAAAACCATTCAATTTCAATCAAAATAAGCAACCCAACAACAGCAATAACAAGTTCAACAACAAAATACATAACATCAATCAAAATCAAACATTAAAAATGAGTAAAATCCAACAATTATAATGTTTTAAACCAACATATAGTTCATCAAATTGTCCAAAATATAACTAAAGTGTCCAAACATAACTATATTGTCCAAAACATAACTAAAAAGAACCTAGGGACTATTCTCAACAAATTCATCATCTTCCCTATCATATTCGAAACTGGAAGGATGTGGTATAGGTCTACGGGCGAGGTTGAGCACTTGTTCTGTGATTTGTACCCCTTCTTTTTGTTGTTCAACCCTCCTTGCCTCAGAAGATACAAATATATTTGAAAGTTCTTGTATTTTCTCAGACATCGCAGCTAATTGAACCTGGTCAAGGGCCTCGGCCTGTCTCTACGATCCAATGCCTTCTAAATATGATTGGATTCGTCGTATGTCATTCCTAGAGCCCATCCCATATATTCGGCTTTTCTGAATCCTGTCAACCACTTTCTCAGTCCAAATTTGTTGGGACAGTTCAGGTGTAAGTTCGACATAAGCTTACATAAGCTTGTTCGGCCCTCGACTCGACCAGCACATCCAGATCTGACTCATTATCCTTCTTTCGGATATGATTTCTTTTGAAAACTTCATGTTAAAATGGAACGCGTCCCATTTTTTTTTCTTCTGGTAGTGAAATTTAATAATATAACTAATGAAATAATATTCAATCAAAAAAGTATTTAAGATTATGAATTTAAAATTTATATTTAAAAATCTTAGCATCTCCCGAGAAATAGTCCCAACACTCTTTGCACCTCCGATGTGCAACAAGCCACCTTTCAGACTCGCTCTAGCTTTTTTTGCTTGGTTAGAGAAGGCTTTGGATTCCTCGGTATCCTAATACCGACGCAACTCCTTATATACGTGTGGCTGCAACCAACCCTCGGGCTTTCCATCATCTTGCGCTTTCTTAAGCCAGCTAGATAGTCTGGAGCTTGCCTTCCTCTCAAATGTCATCCCAATGACAATATTGTACTTTTCGTCCCAAGTACACATAGTCTGGACAAATAAGAAGAAAAGTGTTACATAATTAGTTAGATAAAGTATATTATAAGTAATAAACTTAACTTAAAAATAAACATGTAAACTAATTATATAACTTAAACTCATTATACATAGCTTGACGAATTTTGTGTAGAATCTCTCCAGAGGATTGATAGGGCTCATTAAATAGCCTCCTAATACACTCCTGTAAGATCTTGGCAACATGCTTCGATGGATGCCACCTACAAGAAAAATAACAAGCATATTAGTTCATGAATATTTAATAATGTAGCAAATTAAAAAATAAATAATTAGAAGAACAAACTTACAAGGTTCCAACAGGCACTATCAATACTCTCCCAAGCTTGTCTCGCTGGTCAGGAGCTAATCCTTTGACATCTGATGCTGCCTCGGGAGTATCAGTAAAGTTGGTGAAGCTGATGCCAAAGGATTCACTTTATGTTGAGTCAATAGTGGAGTGCCAGCCTCTTCACTAGAATCTCTAAGTCTCAGGACTGATAGGTGAGGAGACTGAGATGAGGGAAACTAAACACTCGGAGATGAAGTACCTGAAGATGATAATCTGTGAGGTCGTGGAACAGTAATCATGGGTAGCGACATGACTTGTTCACATGAAGTGAACCTAGGTTGTAATGAGAAAGAAGCGCCGCGTGATTTTCGAAACAAGCGATGGTAAGTTAGAGGATTTATAGTATCAAATGGAACAACCTCAATGGTCAGAGAAGTAGCTATGTGCTTAGGGAGATCGGGGGTAGAGAAAATATGTCCTGAAATATCCTTAGGATCAATACGTGCCCTAGTATTTTTCTTCTTGCCCAAACTAGAACTGCTTGCCCCAAGGTGATCTTGAGGTCTATGACCATCACCACCAGATGATATCTGTATGTAAAGTAATAATTGAATAAATAAAAAAAATAAAATAAATTTAATGTTAGCACAATAAATAACGTACATGCTAGTTCTAATATATCACTCTATTCCTCTTCGCTTCTTTCATTTTCATCAACTACTAATTCTTCCTCCTCAGTTATTTCATATTCATTGTACTCCAGTTTCTCCTCCTCAAATGATTCATATTCTTCGTTTAGTTGTTCCTCAATGCTGGTATTATAAGCTCATCATTAGAAACCTCTTCTAGCATTTATTGAGGATGTTCTAGTGTGGTTTCCAACTCAACATCAACTTGTTGAACAAGTGCGATATCATTTTGGTATGCCACATCTAACACGTTCTCAATTTCTATTCTTCCCATAGGCTTTGTCTTGATAACAACCCACCAATCAGCCTTATCTCTACGCAATAGATATGAGGCATAATAAAATTGCTTAGCATTTTGGGCAATGATAAAAAGGTCATAACTTGCATATTGTCTGGTGTGTTTAGCTTCAATAATGTTATGTTGTTGGTCCACTTTTGTGCGTCTTTGTGATGGATCAAACTAGTTACACTGAAATACTACAATCTTTTTCTTAGGCCATCCTGAATATCTTAGTTTAACAATCTCTTGAATGACACCAAAATATTCAATAGTATAGTCATTACCGTCGACATCACCTTAAACATACACACCACTGTTATTAATTTTCTTGTGCATACAAATTTGCTCAGTTTGAAACTTAACAGTATTGACACAGTACTTATGGAGTGTATCAACTTGAAAATCAGGCACAAGTGCGATCTCTCTCATAAATGATGAATGTTCGATGTTTGAGTATTCATCATAAACCTAGACATTGTATTAAAGATAATATGATTAGGTATAAAGTGAATAAGTTATACTTATCGATTCAATATATTTAAACTTTCACACTTACATAACTCTTTAACCATGTTGAAAATCTTGAATATATAGCTTCATTTCCCTATGTGTTTACAAACAAGTTGTTATTGACATATACATTTTTTGTGAGTTAGTTCTCAATTTTAACTTTATAATTTAAAGTTAACATAACTTAACACTTACTCAACATATGGCTGAATTTTGGGACAATTAAGCAAAATATAGGTCGTAGCTGATTGGTATTTCATATGAGTGAGGCTTCATCTTTCACGACTTTTAGATCCTCATTCACTTTGATTAAAAATCGAAATAGGTGGAAACATAGAATCACTATCGCCCTTATCATTGCGAGTTGGTCTATTACTCCTACATGGGGTTTTATCCCCCAGAGTAAAAGGAGTAGAAATCACTAGTTTCTCTGCAAGATGAACTTGCACATTGACCCTTCAATCTGTCTCCTTTGGCTAATTGATCGTTTGCAGCTTTTAATTTTTCTGTATGTATGTACGTAAGAATACAAATATATTAATGAACGATTAAATTATATACAAAGATTTAATTACTTATGTAAGAATATTTATTACATTTCAAATGGATACATCCACAGTGCGTGAACAGAACTACCAAGATGGACTTCTTTCACAAGAGGATCAGAAGATGCTCCATCATATCAAAGAAACCACATGGAAAGACTTTCTTCAGTTTTGTAATAATAACAAGAATATTTTCCTCCATCCTGTCTAAACTAATATCTAATAACTAACCAGAACATAAATATTTTAAAAAAAAGACTTATCTCTGTAATAGGCTTCCATATCCTTTCAGGTAAATGGCGAAAAGTGATAGAAATCAAAGTTTCCATGAATTCATGATAGTCTTGACTCTTCATACCTATCAACTTCCCTTCATTCAGATCTGCCCGCTTGCCTAAATTTGATGCATATCCTTCTGGTATCCTCAAATTTTGCATCCACACACATATTTCATGCTTCTCAGCCATTGTGAATGAGAAGCTAGCTATGTGCTTTACAATTTTGTCATTTGGTAGTTCATGCAGCCACAAATCCTCCTGCAATATTCTTATAAGTCTAGTCTAGCTTTTGGGTTGTCTTTTATTTTCCTCTTGACATCCATCACTGTGTTGAATAAATTGTCAAAAAAAAATTCTGAATATCCATCACATCAAGATTGTGTTACAAAAAATTATCCTTCCAATATGGCAACTCCCACAATATGCTTTGTTTAGGCCAGTTATGTTCAATGCCATATCCAAAAAATCTTTCATGTACGGGACAATCTGTAACTTTAGTCAAATGAGAACTCTCTCCCAAATTTGATGGTATGTTAATGATAAAGGTGGAGGATCATTCTCAACCCTGTATTTTCTGAATGCATTCTTCATGTTTCTGAACTCGTGCCCCATTGGCAAAAATTGACGATGACAAATCAAACCATGAATTTTTCTTGTCGTGCTTTAGGGTAAAAGACTTACTATACTTCATGCAATAAGGACAAGCAAGCTTTTCAGCAGTCATCCAACTAATCAATATACCATATGTAGGAAAATCGTTAATAGTCCATATTAAATAAGCAGGCACAACAAAATTCTACTTAGTTGATATGTAATACATCACTATACCTTCAAACCATAGTTGTTTAAGCTCATGTACCAATGATAATATATAGATATCAATTAAATTTTTGGATTGCAGGGACCCGGAATAACACAACTTAAAAAGATGAATGGACTTATCATGCACATGTCAGGAGGAAGATTATATGGAGTGAGAAATACCAGCCAACAAGAATAAGGCATGAAATGCTTCCATGCTTCCTCATCAGATGATGAGACAAGACATCCGACGGCCTTCTATATTCACGATGCCATCTTATACGTAGGGAAGACCTCATTAATGCATACAACCTCTTTAATCTAGGAATAAAAGGTAAATAATGCATCATCTTAATTGGAACCATCTTTCCAGCTGGACTTCTCTTATAACGAGTATCACCATAAAACTTACAATTTTCTAATTCACTATCATCCTTATAGTAAAACATGCAACCATTAACACAACAATCAATTGTATGATATGACAATCCTAATGTAGAAATAAGCCTCTTTGCTTGATAGAAACCCCTGGATATGTTTAACTCAGGATCGACCAACTCGCCCAACAGATCAACCATTGAGTCCATAGCCGCATTAGAAACATTGCAATCCGATTTAATGCTCATTAATCTAATTGCTACAGACAATTGAGAATACAAACTCCCCTCACGTAATGGATGACTAGCCTCTTCTAATCCTGCATTGAAGCATCTAGCTTCTTCATTTGGAGCTTCATTAAAGAATTGGTCAGGCTCCATCCCCCCTTGAACTTCGAAAGCATCATTGATCATTTCATGAACTCTTTCATGTTAAAAGGTGGCATGTTGATTCCTATCACATTCAAATCTAATCTGACCATATGGTACAAGCATATTATATTCATCCACTGGCATCGTATTATAAAATGCATCATTCTATCCATCTATTTCTCCGTGATCTACCCACATAAAATATCTGGGCTTAAATCCCTTACGATACAAATGCATAATAATTTCATCTGGACTAAGAATTTTAGGCATCTGCATGCACTGCAAAGACACCTAACCAATTGATTTCTCGTAAAACTATCAAGTGTCATTGCATGGTCTATAAATGTTCTGACATTGTCAATAAATGTAGATCATGTCATACATCCACAAACGATTATCCATCTACAAAAAATATTTAAGTATATTCAAGTTTCAAATGGGCATAAGTATAACAAGTACTAAAATTCAATTTAACAAGTATATAAACTCCAAGT
>JAABOM020074682.1:0-34852 GCA_011800125.2 Solanum clarkiae | reverse complement strand
TCATGCTCATATAAGATATCATATGTAAAGAAGAGACCAAGCTAGCTTTCTAACCTTGGTTGGTTGATGATGGTCACACCTCAATCATCCTAGGAGGTGAGGTATAAACCCCTCACATGGTTGATGTTGATCACACCCCAATCATCCTAGGTAGTGAAGTACAAACCCTTCACATGGTTGATGAGTATAAACCCCCAACTCGGTTGATGATGGTCACACCCCAGTCATCCTAGGTGGTGAAGTACTAACCCTTCACACGATTGATGAGTAAAAACCTCCACTTCGGTTGATGATGGTCACACCCCAATCATCCTAGGTGGTGCAGTACTAACTCTTTACATGGTTGATGAGTACAAACCCTCACCTCGGTTGAGTATGGTCCAATGCAACACTTTATATAGAATTTATCATGTACATAAGCTTATTTAATCATTATATCATCATTAATATCATATCTCATACTTTGGACATTCAATTCCTCAAGAAACCATAATCAGACATTTTATCAAATACTTGGTGGGTGTACAATGGGGGTATAAGACCATGCAATTTAGAGATAAAATCATGTAGGAAAATTAGTGGTAAAACCTTTGAACACCTTGTAACACCCCAAGACATTCATAGCAAAACCCCTCATTAATTCCAACATTAGATCCAAGATTTAAGCTCAAAACATGCTAAAACAATCATACTTTCATGAACTAAAATCTCTGTGCAGTAAATTTCTCAATATACAAGACCCACATGTAATATCAATTTCAGATCACGCAATATTAAGTAAAAGAGAGTTTAGGCACCATGGGTGGAAGGAACCAATGGTTCAACACCACATGCCTTAGCTTTGGAGAGGTTCTTGAAGAAGACTTTGATGGAGACTTGAAGTTTGAGTGAAATCCTTGAAGAAATCCTTAAGATTGGTCTTAATTTTGGGACTTGAATTTAGGGTGAAATATGAGTCTAAATGTTTGAGTGAGTTTTGGGGAATGTTTAGGATGATATAAGGGTGAAATAAGGCTAAGTCTATGTATTTTCAAGTGTGAGAACCTTTAGGCCCAAGACATAAAAGTCTTGGACCGAAGTCAAGAGAAAATATGACCAAAATAGACTGCTCACTGGAGATTGCATTTTTTGCACGAGCGAGTTTTACGAAAATGGGCATAAATCTTTCATCCGAACTTAGAATAAGGTGAAATGAGGTGCGTTGCAAAGACAATTCAAAAGGATTTCAGTTGGTAGGTCATAGGCCTACCAATTCTTTTTGTACTAAGAGATATGCCCTTCAAAGTGGACCCTCCTAAATAGCGTATTTTGCGATTTGTGGATTTTGATAAGGTTGCTCTAAAATTCTATTTTAGACCCATTTCGCACTCGACTTGACCCCCTAAACAATAATATGAATTAGGATTTTCAAAATAACAAACAAATTTTTAGATATATGGAAAATAAGATTCCAAGCACTTCCGAGGTACGTTTTCGGGCACTTTTTTTGGATCATTTCAATATCTCCCTCTTGGGAACATTCATCTCCGAATGTAGAAGAGACGTACAAGAAAAGAGTCATCATGAATAAATCAGCCCCAATATGAATGCAACATTACATTTAAAACATCGTTTTCAAAATCTCAACATAAGTGTAAAATTATCTTAAACTAGCCAACTTAAACATGAATCTATATGAATGACATATGGGATGAAATGCAAGACCTGAAATCATAAAAGGACTTGATGTGTTATCATAAGGTTGAATAGAATGAAAGAGATATGGATATTGCTCCTCCATATCCGCTCCGGCTCTCCGAGAGACACATACGAATAGACGACTCTTCCCAAAGAGCCTTGAAGAACACTACATCATCATTATCAATCCACTTCTCCACTTATCCATCCAACACCTCCACCGGGACCTTCTCTTAAGTCAAATTACCCTCCTTAACACCCACAACCTCAAAGTGTTCTATAACACTAAAGTCACCAACACATCACATCCACCCAGAAGCATGACAAAATCGGATTAACCATATCTACACCCAAAGGCAACCCCCAAACTTAAGCAACTTTACCAACCTCTCTCTACACTCTATAAGGACTCACAATCCTTAACTAAATTGTCAATATTAAATCACCTAACCCACTTGGTACCATAACCATTATCTCCCCCTTGGGAGAAAACCTCCACTCTATCATCTTCTCACCCAAGACTTCCAACTCTAATAAGGTGGACTCAAGGCCTTGCCTAATCTAGTCCTGTTATCCCAAGAAGATATGGAACCATCAAGAACTCTATACTACCATTCATAACTTCTATCAAACTAACTCCCTATCTAGCCGACTGATGGACTCTACTAGTCTCCTCCTTGCCACCATTAACAACACATGCTAGGTTACCTAGAGCACCAACCGCAACACTAGCCTTACTGGAAAAAAAAATGTATGCACACTCACATCATAATTCTTAAAGACTTCTAACCACCTTATTGCTACCCACAATGCACACTTACCACATTTAGCAAATAACCTCTCATCCTCCAAAACTTGCAACACTACCCCCAAATGATTCACAAACTCTAAACAAATCAATACTTAGTTACTAGGAACCACCACAAACATGGAATGGTATGGTTTTAAGACCCTATTCAAGAAACCCACAATCATTACTGGTGCATAAGTCAACCAAGCAACTCCATCGATACTAATAATGCTCACTCCTACTCCGAAAAGACACCTAGGGATATCACCTACCTTCATCCTCACTTGGGGACAAAACCCGAACCAAAGATAAATCTTAAAGAAGTGACTAACCTATCGTAGTTGACTAAGTAGATCGACCATCCTTACCCATCATATTACAACTTTACGGGTTCGACACTCATTAGAAACATGGCATGGAAGTAGCCCAAACTACCCCAAGACCCTCAACACAACAAGCTAAGTCGTCATCCCACAAGAATACTCATAATATGCATGTACATACTCTCAAAGAGGAAATAGTCATTTTCCAAATCATTTCAATTCACAATTGGGCTTAAAAAGCCAAACACCATTCATAAAAATTCATACTTAGGCTCAAATGCCAAAATCATAATTTCATAGTCATAATACTCATGCATAGGAATGACCTGTTCATATACAAAATGTTGCAAGTATCCAAAATGATTAAAAAGCCAAAATCAAAGACATATATGTGATAACAATATTGTCATAACCAACCTTTTATTAAAATCATACCATAAAATAAATTGGGCTTACCCATAATATAACCCTTCAAAATAATCCATTTACATGAATGCATATGCTTTGAAGAATGAGAAAATGACATGGGTAATTAAAAATCCATTTAAAATCAATTTATAGTATGAAGTTGAAGTGAAAACATAATTAATTCCATATTTAAATCTATAGTATAATCTCTCATGCATAAATAATTTCAAAAGGGGAACATGCATACTTATAACTCCATAAACCCAAGGTAAATTCTCATATAACGATTTAAATCACATTAAAATCATCTAATAAACATTACCCATGCATCAATAGAATTTTAGGAATCATAATATTCAAATCTCAAATTAAAATAAGTAAAATTCATGTAGGTTTTCCTAAAAATAAATTTTGGGTCTCCTTGATTGGAAGGGAACAAGGATCAATCGACATACACATGAAACCTACTAGCACCAAGGAATAACACAAAAAATAGCAACCCCCGAACCTATCAAATCACCCTACCCACAACCTCCGGCAATAGCCCACTAAACCCAAGAGACTCCTAATATCCGGTGAAGTCAAAGGTCTAGGCTAATTTCTAATCACCTTCGTCTTTCTAAGGTCCACCTTAATACCATCACTCGGCACCACACAACCTAGGAGGCAACCTCTTACTACCAAAATTCCCATCTCACCTACTAGCAGCTAACCTTTTTCCTTAAACTTGTAGTACTACTCTGAAATGATTCAGATGCACTACCTCATTAGGGAACGAGCCACATTATCATCACCAAAACCACCATAAACCTATTAGAATAGGGACTAAAGATCCTAATCATGAGAATTATAGACATAACGAACGTACTAGTCAAACCAAAAGAAACTACCCCAAATTCAAAATATTAGAAAGGGGCCTT
Organism: Solanum clarkiae; assembly: GCA_011800125.2. NCBI lineage: Eukaryota > Viridiplantae > Streptophyta > Magnoliopsida > Solanales > Solanaceae > Solanum > Solanum clarkiae. The sequence goes on along the minus strand of JAABOM020074682.1, from coordinate 30,734 downwards.
CAAAGCCTCATCTACCACCACCAACAATTCTATAAGCAAAACAACTTAGGTTCAACACCTCCAATTCTCAGAAGATGATAAATGCAAACCCTTAGAGACTAATTGTACCTTAAGACATGAAATGGATCTACCTCCCTTGCTATCGCTTAGCAACCTCTCCCTCAATGACAGGCTCATTAGATATTTAGGATCTAACTCTACGGGTCCTACAATCCATGAAGACACACAATATGCATGCAACCATTTGTCCCTATTATGACATCAAAATCCACTACACTAACTCCAACAAGCCACAAACCAAGACCTAATGCAATACAAACCCGGATCAACACCTATGAACTTTCTAGCAACAATATATCCATCCAAGAGATAAACACCAAAGGTTCACATCACAACTCAGGTCACACAAGAAGCCCCACCATCAACAAAAAGAAGAGAGAAGAAATAGTAAAACTCGGATCCATCAAAATCAAAAGCTTCTTCTTACTTTCCTTCACTTTCCTCTTTGAAGCGGCATGGTCAACTGAAAGAGCAAAGAACATTTGTTAGAGGGGAAAGCCCTATCTTACTTCTAAAGCACGACATAGACCATGAAGAAGGAAAACATAAAACGTATCATAGCGTTCTACTCATAGTTGTGGTGCACAACACAACCATGAATAAGACTCTAATTGATGAAGTGTGTTGGACTATGAGGATCTAACAACCTAATGCTCTGATACCATCTTTTTCATGACACAATCCTAGGTCCTAGATGTGACAGGCGAATGGGGAACCCGAAGGAACCCCAAACAAGCCTCATAGCATATCATTACACATCCTTGGTCGCAGAACAATTAAATGAGATTTGAAGAGTAGAAATAAGGGGAAAAGGGACTAAGGGAGAACTTGTCATAACATAGAGTCAAGAGATAATAGAATTAACTCATGGCATAAATGCATAGCTTTGTCCACCAATACCTCTACTGCATAGATAATGGTGAGGGCCAAGACATGATACCGGGCTCACCTTCATAGTCATAAGTAAATACTAAAGTAAAGAGAATCTTCATACATAGTGTGAGAGTGTAGTCCTTATCCCCGGAATGGAGGACTCGCCAAAGGCTAACTTAAACAATCCATCTAGCCACAGGAAGAATCAATAGGAGCTCCGGTCCCTACATTGTGATATCATGTAGGCAAGAGTATGTATTAGTACATTTGAATGTATTAAGTATATGGGATGCAATGCAACAATAGATAGGCATCATAATCTAAAATGCATAATAATAGGTAATAGACATAATATAGCAATATGACATGTATGATCAATGCATAAATAAAACATGCTTAAGTAAATCATGCTCATATGAGATATCATATGTAAAGAAGATACCAAGCTAGCTTTCCAACCTTGGTTGATTGATGATGGTCACACCCCAATTATCCTAGGTGGTGAGGTATAAATCCCTCACATGGTTGATGTTGGTAACACCCCAATCATCCTAGGTGGTGAAGTATAAACCTCTCACATGGTTGATAAGTTCAAATCCCCAACTCGGTTGATGATGGTCATACCCCAATCATCCTAGGTGGTAAAATGCTAACCCCTCCCATGGTTGATGAGTACAAACCCCCACTCGGTTGATGATGGTCACACCCTAATCATCCTAGGTGGTGAAGTACTAAACCCTCATATGGTTGATGAGTACAAACCCTCACCTCAGTTGAGTATGGTCTAATGCAACACTTTATATAGAATTTACCATGTACATAAGCTCATTTCATCATTATATCATCATTCATGTCATATCGCATACTTTGGACCTTCAATTCCTCAAGAAACCATAACCGGATATTTTATCCAACACGTGGCGGGTGTACAATGGGGGGTATAAGACCATACAATTTAGAGATGAAATTATGTAGCAAAATCGGTGGTAAAATCTTTAATCAACACATTACAAAACCCCTAGGACATTCATATCAAAACCCCTTATCAATTCCAATATTAGATCCAAGATTTGAAGCTCAAAACATGCTAAAACAATCATACTTTTATGAACTAAAATCACAGTGCGGTAAACTTCTCAATATACAAGACCCACATGTAATATCAACTTTAAATCATGCAATATTAAGTAAAAGAGGGTTTAGGTACCATAGGTGCAAGGATCTAATAGTTCAACACCACATACCTTAGCTTTGGAGCGGTTCTTGAAGAAGACTTTAATTAAGACTTGAAGCTTGAGTGAAATCCTTGAAGAAATCCTTAAGATTGGTCTTGAGTTTGGGACTTGAATATAGGGTGAAATATGAGTCTAAATGTTTGAGTGAGTTTTTGGGAATGTTTAGGATGATATGAGGGTAAAATAAGGCTAAGTATCTGTATTTTCTAGTATAGAAACTCTTAGTCTCAAGACTTAAAAGTCTTGGACCAAAGTCAAGAGATAACAGGACCAAAATGGACTGCCTACTGGAAATTGCAGTTTCTGCACGGGCGAGTTTTATGAAAATGGGCATAAATCCTTCATACAAACTTGGTATGAGGTGAAATGAAGTGCGTTGGAAGATAATTTGACGGGCTTTCTGATGGTAGGTCGTGACTCACATATTTCTTTGTGTGCTAAGAGATATTCTCCTTCAAAGTGGACCCTCCTAAGTTGAGTATTTTTTGATTTTCAAATTTTGATACGGTTGCTCCAATATTCCTGTTAGACCTATCTCACACTCTATTTTACCCCCTAAACAAGAATATGAAGTCAGATTATCAAACTAATAAATGGAGTTTCAAATATATGGAAAAGAAGATTCCTGGCACTTCCGAGGCACATTTTTGGGCACTTTTTTTGGGTCGTTCAGATAGGATGACCAAATTGGCTCACTTCTTAGTAGTTAAGACATCTAACACTACGGAGGAGTATGCCAAGTTGTACATCTAAGAGATTGTGAGGTTGCATGGAGTTCTCTTGTCCATTATCTTGGTAAGAGGAGCTCAATTCACCTCCTAATTTTAGAGATCATTCTAGAAAGGATTGGGTATGAAAGTGAATTTGTGTGCAACCTTCCATCCACAGACAAATGGCTAGGTAAAGCATACCATTCATATCCTAAAGGATATATTGAGAGCCTATGTTCTTGATCTCAAGGGGAATTTGGATGCTCACCTACCATTGATTGAATTTGCTTATAACAATAGCTATCATGCAAGCATTCAGATGACTCACTATGAATCTTTGTATGAGAAGAGATGTAGATCACCAATTGGATGGTTTGAGGTTAGAGAAGAGGATTTGATAGGGCCTAACCTTGTCCATCAATCAATGGAGAAGGTTAAGGTCATTAAAGAGAGGTCAAAGACTGCACAGAGTCATAAGAAATCCTACACAGATGTGAGGAGGAGAGATTTAGAGTTCTAGGTGAATGATTGTGTATACTTGAAAGTGTCACCTATGAAAGGTGTCATGAGATTTAGGAAGAAGGGTAGATTGAGTCCATGTTATATTAGACCTTATCAGATTGTGAAGAGGATTGGGAAGGTTGCCTATGAATTAGAGTTGCCTTCCAATTCAGACAAAATCTATCCAGTGTTTCACGTATCGATATTGAAGAAATGTTTGGTAGATCCTATTTGGTAATAACTGTGGAGAGCATTAGAGTGAAGGAAATCTTGACCTACGAAGAAATTCTGGTCCAAATCCTTGATCGTTAGATTCACATATTGAGAACCAAAGATATAGCCTCAGTCAAAGTCCCGTGGAGGAATCAAATCGTTGAGGAAGCCATATGGGAAGCTGAGGATGAGATGAAAGTAAAATATCCACACCTATTCATTCCAAATTATGAGAATGTTGAAGGGAAATTTTCTTTACCCTTAACTAAATTGATTGTGTTTTCTTGATGGTTGTCTATTCTTGAGTCTGAATAGAGATGGTTGATAGGGATGAGAGGTCGAAAGATTGATTGATAAATGTGAATGTTGAGATGAGTTTGAGTCTATTCGTGCCTCGATATCCACCTTTACTCATCATTCGAGGATGAATAATTCCAAGGGGGAGATGACGTAACACCCAATAAAATTACCAAAGTACCCCTTGAGTGGAATCATCCGCATAGCACGTCTTCCCAAGCTCTGATGGAAAATTTGAGACCAAATTTGCGATTAGCACGAAAAATTGAGTGAGAAAATAACCTCGTTCAGATTTTAGAGCCAAAGTGCGATGCACCAGGGACGCGGATCAATACTTTATTTTTTCAATTATTTTCGATGGGAAATTTCAGAAAGGAATTGTACATATCCGCACCCAGTTCGCGATGCAGACTGCATAACTTCAAGATGAACTTTTTCTTTTTAAATGGAGGGGCTTTCCAGTCAATTCCCAACCCCTCCTAAATGCAAAATACGATCAATTGAGGTCGTTTAGATGGGTAAATAGGGTTTAAAACCCCATTCCAAGTCTTTTCCTAATACTTGAAAGACTAGGGCTTGAGAGAAAAGAAGAAGAAGGCTCGATTGAAAAACTCAAGGGGAATTCTTGATGGTGGATCGGAAAAACCTTTGTCCTAGGTATGTACGGCTAAACTAAAAGCATGAGATTATTCTCTGATGTGCCCCATAGATGGTCTTAGAAGTGAGTTGAAAGTTCTTGAGTCCGCATACATGATTCTTGATCATTTTCTTGAGAAATTATGTTTATTATATGTACTTTCATATGTTGATGATCATCATAAACTTGTTTTCTTGAATTGAATGTTTTCACATGAGTAATTGTATAAATCCTAGATGTTAACATTTAAAAGCACACATGAATGAAGATTGGAATTAAGTCTAGAGCCTTGATTGTGATTGTGATTGTGAATGTGAGAATGATGATAAGTTGATAGTATTTGATGGTCCATGAGTCTTCCCCAAATAAAATCTAATGAATTTTCTATTTAATTGTGCCCTAATGATGGTTCTAAGCCTTGAGCTATTGACTAAGATGTCAATAGATGAGATGATTAGAGTCTGTACGAGACTAATTGAAAGATTGTGCCTCCATAAGGCTGATCAAGATGGTTTGATTGAGATAGTTTGATTGGATTGATTGTTTTATGCGCATTAAATCATGGTAGAAGTATCGAGCTTCAAAAGAGTAAGAGTTAATCCAACTCACACTCGTCAAACTACGTGGCCAAGCGTAGGAGAGGACTAGGAATATCATATCATGTTATGTTGAGGTTCCCTCTGATTAGAAGTTCGTGAAATCAATATAGGACTTGTGGATTGTTGTCTCCTTTTGGACTTGTCCTTATGGTTTTGATTCGTTCTCTACTTGAAAAGTACAGAACGACTGTGGCAACATCATCGTGATTGTTGTAGAATAACTGTCTCATAAGTAATTATTTTCGGATAAGAAAAACTCCCGGAAAGTTCCTACGTTAAGTACTCTGAGTCGAGATAAGATGAGTTGAGATGAGTCCCTCTAAGATGAGTCTGATTTGATTGATGAGTTGATTGGTTGATGGGCACTTGTCTACTCTTTATTCTTGATTTAGATTGACATTTGATAGATTGATTGATTTCTATATTGAGTTGATTGTTATTCTATATTATTCTACGTGTTTCGATTTCATTTAGCTATTTTACATACCATACAATCCATGTACTGATGCCACTCTGGCGCTGCATCATTTATGATGTAGATACTCGGGACAGAGATCATTAGCAGGCGCATCGTTGATGATCTTTGGACGTTCAGCGGATTGGTGAGACTCCCCTACTTCAGAGGATTCATTACTTTACTTTCATCTTGCTTTAGAGTTAGATTTTCTTAGCTTTATTTTGATTGAGGTAGCCATGGGTCTGTCACCGGTACCACCTAATAGTGATAGAGTCTTCACAGACCAGAGTCGGATATTGATTGTTAAGATTGTTAGCTAGTTCTTTCTACTAGCCTTTCATTTATGTCATTATTTTTAAACTAATTGATAAATGTGCCCATTTACATTCTATTAACTTCCACTGATTGGTAAAATGATTGATTGAATAAAGGTGATGAGGCTAAGTGGTTTGCTTGGGGACTAGAAATAGTCTTTGGGTGCCAACCATGTCTTGGGTCCCTTCTTTGGGCATGACACTCTCATTCTACACTCACTCAAAAACTCCTCTCAAGAACACTTGTAGGAAGTCAAGCTTAGGCTTCAAGACCAATTCAAATCTTCTTCAAATTTCTCATGGGATTTCTTCATTGGGTCTAGGTATGTGAGTTTGATATTTGGTTCCTTCCAATCACGAGACCCAAATCCTTTCAAGCAATTTCCATGAAATTAAGCTTACTTTACATGTGGGTTCTCATTATTTTGATTATTAAATTAAATTAATGTATGGGCTGTACGTATTTGACGATTTTAAGTTACTTTAAATCCTATCATGATGATTTACACGGAAGTTATGAAATTTATGAATATACATGTCCCTTTTAAGCTTGATTTATGCATGGGTGATTTATATTACGATTTTAAATGTAGATTTAATTATGTTTTCACTTGAATTTTATATTTTATTGATAATTTTAGATTGAATCTAGATTACCAATGGTATTCTCATCTTATTCATAAGCATGTGCATTTCATGATCATGGATTTATGAAAATTACCCGTGGGTTAAGCTCACATATGTATATATGAAAATGTTTTCAGTGAATTAAGCTCACATATTGGTTATGACAAGAATGTGATCACATATATTTATCTATGTTTAAGGCTATTTGAGCATCATGGGTGCTTGCACCATATTATTATAAGCATGAGCTATTCCTAAGCATGAATATTCTGATTATAAATTATGTTTTGGCTTTTTGGCCTAAATGTGCATTGATATGAATTAAATGACTTACTCTTGAAATCATGTATATATATAAGTATTCTTGTGGGATGTTTGACTTACAACCGATGGATTGTGGGTCCTCTCTTTCCTTGAACTATGTGCCAAGATAGAAATGGTAGCTATCTATGAAATGACTGGGTTGTAAGGGATAGTTATTCATTTATATTATGATATGATATGATAAGCTTTATAAGAAAATCCTTCCGAAATGACCGGGTCATAAGAAAGGTGTCCACGACATACGAAATGACTGAGTCGTAAGATGTGGTGTAGATTACCTTTGATAAGTAATCTCCTCTAACCGATGGGAGGACAACATCGAGCAAACTCATGTAATAGCTCGCATGGGTTTGTAATGTTAGTTATGATCTCACCCCCACTTTATATGAACATTATATGCATTTCTTGAATCATGACTTTCATGGCATATTTTTAACTATGATCCTTTGATTATATACTTCTTCTTATATTATGGTCCCTTGTTGTCACGACCTAAGCCTAGAGCCTAGATATGATATGGCGAATGGAAAAACTGATGACAACCCAAACAAGCCTCTTAGCATATCTTGTACATATCCATGGTTGTGGAAATGAAAAAAACATCAACAAGAACCAAGTATAAAAAGGGAACGGGATTAAGGGAAGTCTTTCATAAATATAGAAACATAAGAAGAGTCAAGCTTAAAAGCATATACAAACTTAGTATCCAAACACCTCTACTTAGTATACAAGCATATACACCCAGCTCACCCTCATAATAATAAGCATTCAACATTAGGAACAAGTCTCAGCATAACATGAATGAAAGTATATATTGTCCTCAAAATTGAGGACTCACCAAAGCTCTCTTTAAAGAACCAAACTAGCCACGTGGAGGAGGATGATCAAAAAGAGCTTCTTAGAGTATGCGTTAGTACATTTGAATGTACTAAGTATACATGGTGCAATGCAACAAAGACATACGCTAATATATTCAAAATGCATAAGATATAGATAATGGATACAATCTCAATATGCCATGTATGATCAATTCTTGTAATAAAACTTCCATGTAAAACATTTGACTTGCACATGATAATATGCATATGTGGGAGGAGTCATTAACCGACATAGACCAAGAGGCTACAACTTGGAATCCAAGGCATGACACCCCCTCAGTACGAGTGACCGGGCATGACACCCCCGACGAAGTATGGTCTACTTGCCAAGGCAAACCAAACATGATAACATGAACTAGATAGATCCACTAGTCTAGCAAGGGTAAAACATATAATTTTATAGTGGCACATAGTTTAGAGACTAAAGACTTTATATAAGGACCCCTTGAGTCGAGCCTCAATCGGTGCTAAGTCTAATTCCACCGAATACTTGAAATAATCATACTTTAATAATTACATGAGTAACTTGTGATAGACATGATAACATGACATGAGTAGCTCCTTAACATGCTTGCCCTCTACTAGTGAGCCTAACTTGAACATGAGAGTAAATAATAATCATGCATGATCCCTTGCCTTGACATGAATGGCTCATAAGAGGTTAAAATCTTGAAATAGGCCTCAACTTGATACTTGTAAAATCATAGATACTTTTCATGAATTCAATACATGCTCGAAAGCCCTTAATCATCATTAAATTACTTAACTTGTAAATCATATAATAGTTAATCAACAACTCGAGAATTCTTGTCATGTAATTTTATAAAACACATGATGGGTTCATTATAATTGTTCAAAATCATGAAACTCAAGAATAAGATAAGAAGAGTAAATTCAATGCAAATCAACCCACCAATATTATAGTAAAAACCTCATTTAGGGTATCTTGAAATTCATCATGAAAGCTCATAATAGTTCATAGTTTCATAGCTCAAATCATGCATAGTCTTAATAGACAAAAAAAAAAAATCAATTCGTTGAATAAGCTTGAAACAGATATTCATGCATAATCAATCAATACTTGATAAAACCCCAATGGTGGGTGAAAATGTTTTAGAAAATACGTCATTTTAAAAGGCTGACTTTTTAGAGTGATCTTTCTCATAATTTATGTTAATATTTCATAATAAATGATACCCATAAGTAATACAACTTGAAATCATGCAATTTTCATAAAAATAAACGTTGGGTTCCACGAGTAAAAGGACCCATGGATGAAGACCCACATACCTTAAACGTTGAATTTCTTGAAATGAACTTGAAGGAGACTTGAAACTTGAGATGGGTTCTTGAGTTCCAAAGTTGACCTTGAAATCCTTGAATTTGAATGAGAGATTTGATAGAGTCTTGGAGAGGTTCTAGAGAGGGTTTTGTGAGTTATAGAGTTGAAAAATTACTAAGTACAGAAGATTTCACATTTAAAGGGAATGGGGCTACTACCGCGATGCCCTTGGATGAAATAAGAAAACTTGGCAAAATTTTACACTGGTCCACCCCAGGCGTGATGCGAACCAGACATGCAGGCACAATTTACACTAGGTTGTACCCAAGCGCATCACGACCTAGGCGCGAACAGCCACGGGAAATCAAAAATTTGTGAAAATAATTTTTTGCTACGGGTCTTCTAAAATTTGGGTTATACCCACTTACAACTACATTTTCCCCCGATCAAGAATATGAAGTCGGATTTTCAAAATCAGACACAGATTTTGAGATATATGGAAATTACGCTTATGGGGCATTCTGAAGCGCATGAGGGGTGTTTCAATATCTCCCCCTTGAAAATATTCATCCCCAAAATGTCAAAGAAACATGTGTAAGAGAAGTAATTATGATGATTTCAGCCCGACTTGAATGGAACTTATGCACTTAAACATCATTTTTAAAAAGTCTCAACATGAATGTCAAAAATCACCATAAACGTGTTACCATAAACATGAATGCATGCAAAATGACATGAGGGCTGAAACTCAAGACTTGAAATCATAGATGAGACCTAAGTTATTATCTTCGGCTTGACTAGAGTGGAAGGGGTATGAGTATTGCTTTTTCATGTCCGCTTCGGCTTCCCATGTGGCACTTACAACTTGTTGATTCCTCTAAAGGAGCTTGATGGATGCTACATCTTTGTTCCTCACCCTTTTCACTTACCTATCCAATATTTCTACTGGGACCTCCTCATAGTTCATATTATCCTCCATAACACCCATAACCTCTAAGGGCACACCATCACATCTCCTCAAAATAGATCATGGAAGACCGGATTAACCATATTCATCTCCATAGGCAACTCCAATTCATATGCAATCTTACTAATTCTTCTCAATATTCTATAAGGACCCACAAATCTTGGGCTCAATTTCCCTTTCTTGCTAAACCAGACCACACCTTTATGGGCGAGGCCTTCAAATAAACCAATCATCCACGTTAAACACAAGATCTCTTCTTCTCACATCGGAATAAGACTTTTGTCTACATTGAGCCATCTTCAATATCTCTTTTATCAATCTCACCTTCTCCAAGCTTCCATGACCAAGTTTGGGCCTAACAAAGCCATTCCCCCACATCAAACCACCCAACCGAGGATTGACTGATGTTCACACTCCAATAAGAAAGTGGTCGTCGTCAGCAGTTAACCTAACCGGGGTTAGATTCGAATCCACAGGGAATATAGGGATTGACTATAAGACTTCATTACTAATCATTTCTAGTATTTATTAATACAATCTCTAAATGGGGAGGGGGATTTGTGATTCAAAAACAAAATAAAATAAACACTAACTATAACGCAAGGAAATACTCTATTTTGGGGACAATTTGGAAATTGTGTTCCCCATGGTTCGTTGACTCGACTACCCCAGATAACATAACTATAATTGATGATTTGCATGCAGGGTAGTAACTTAGGTTCTTCCATCCCTCTTGTGAAGGTAAAGGTCGAATTTCACCATGGCGCTTGGTCGGCCACAATGGCGTGCCAAGTAACCATTACCAATAGTCCCAGTCAACCCCCCCTTTGTCGGGTTTGGTTGACTAGATGAGAACACATCAATCGAATTCTGTCATCTACTTGCTTTTTCTTATTCATCACTACCATGGTCGGGATCATGATAGTAGGTGGGGTTTGATGTTGGCCACCACCAAACAAATAATAAAAATGAAGGGAAATAGATAATACATGCAAAACCCCAATCATAGAAATGCAAGAAACCTAGGTCATCTAAAGTCAACTACCCATGGTTCCCACAACTCCAAGTTTGCACCCTGCTTAGCATTCATGGCTAAGGCAAAACACACAAAAATACAAATAATAGACATAGTTGAGAGTTTTACCAACACAATGAAAAGTGGGGACACCACAAGTTGCAAACCCAAAATCTTGATATATATCCAAAGTTTGTAGCACAAGATTTGCAATCCCCAAAATGGGTTTTCCAAGAGAATACAATAAACTAAAAATAAAGCCCTAGAAAATTCAAGTTCGTTATTACAGGTAGTTCCTATAAAGGATTGGACTAATGACGTATACAATACATGATTGGGCGGATTTAGCAACTGCACTGGCAAATAAGAGAACAACTACAACTTTTTATTATTATTTATCATTGAAAGAAATTCAAGAGCACAATTTCTAATCTCTATCTCTATCTGATGTCTCCTCATTTGAAAATCTAACTTAAAATATTTACAGTATGTATAAATAAGACCTAAAAATTATACAGAAATGACAGCTGACAGCTGGTACGCCTCTCAGATACGACTCGTAGGGTGGCCTACCAATAGTAATTTGGATCTCATATCAGGTTCTTGGCATCTTGGACTCCACTGGTATGACCCATTGGTATGAGCCGTTGCTTGGTTTAAGATTCGTATGTTTGTCTTGTAGTCTTGGTCTTCAGTTTTTAGTCTAACATTTTGGCTCTCTGATTCTTGCTACGAGTCCACCTATATAAGTCGTCGTGGGTATTACGGATCGTATGATGTCCTCGTAGGAGTGACCTTTACTTGGCAGATTTCAGATTTTTGATCTCTGATTCTTGCTATGACAAAATGTACAACTCGTAGCTTGAGCTATGACTCGTAGGTGGGCTCGTATGGCCTATGCTTCAGCAAAATCTGGAACTTTTCTTCAAAATCATTCCAAGCTAACTTTTCTGCAAGGTTAACACAAAAGCACATCAAAACAATAAAAATTCGCTTTACGAACTCACAAAATCTCTTGTTTTAGGCACCAAATGTGTTGTATTTTGACAACATATCAATTCCCTCAACTTAGAATTGTTGCTTGTCCTCAAGCGACGACTAAATCTACTCAGACAAAGAGAAATACGTAGTAACTATACTAATGGCGTATATATCAACTCCTTAATTTCAGGTAGCCAACTACTATTTTCAAAACAGGATTGCAAATTTATTGAGCAAATAAGAACATATTGAGATACTGTCAATCCAACTATGACAAGCTATGGAGCATTAACCATCTATAATCGCTGGTATAGTCATATGCTACTCATATAATACAAATTCCCTCACTGGAAAGATGTCCCTCATACTCTCAAAAGCATTTAGATTTCAGGGACCGAGGAAGCATTCTCAATCTCACAATTGAAATTCACGTATACTAACTAACTTCATATGCTTTCCTCATACTCATCTTCTGGCTTGGTGATAAAGTGGAGTTGGATCACTTTAGGACTTACAGGCTTGTAACATAGGTTCATGGTGCTTTGATATGGTATTTTGGGCAAATAGTGACTAAAAGTTATCCTTGAACCATGTTTACCAACACTTTTTGCTTTCATACTCCAACCCTTTTAAATCAATCCACCCTTGTTCTCCTGTTTTGAACTTTTCTCGAGCGCTTTCTTTCTCTTTTTCAGCTATGCATCGATTTCGAACTCATTTTTGCTACTTTTTCTCAATTTAAGGTACTTTTCTTCTTTTTCTTCACTCAGTTCATGCTTTTTCATTTCTTTCTTGATTTCCTAACTAATCACCTTATTATTATTATTTTACCACAATAAGGGCCACCCTCAACTTAGGCTTTTAGCCTCAGGTGAAGTACACAATATCTAAGCCTCAAACCAGGGCCACCAACTATAGCCACCCTCAACTTAGGCCTTTGGACTTTATAAAGGCTCACATGTTCAAGGATAGACCAGGGCCAATATCAAGGTATTTCATCAAATAAGGTTAAGTTAGCAGGGTGTCAAGAAAGAATAAGTGCCTGAGAAGCTCAAAAATTTGGAACAAGGGATTCATCACTTATTTGGTGGGTCATTTAGGTTAAAAGTGATTTCACTCAAAGAACAAGGGTCTAAGATCCTTTCCATCTCCATACATCACCCAAACTAATCTTAGAGTAACAAGGCAAGTTCTGGGTCCATATATGATGTATAAATGCAGGAAAATAAGCTCACATCACACATGATATTTGCATCCACAATCAAGTACAGACTCACAGTTCTTGCTTTTAGTCTCAGCTTACTCACAATATCAGAAAAAACATTGCTATATACTCAAAAATGTATGAGTGCATCAATAATTACAACCTCAAAAATTTTGAGGGTACCCAATTTTTCATCAAACGTTTAAAGAACTGTATATATGCCAACAAATAACATTACTATGCATTTATAAATGATTTATACTTCCTAAAATATGCCGATTCAACAGAAAATTAAACATACACAAGAAAAAGGAAACACGACAAGAAAACGTTAGGAAAAAAATAGGGAAAGTTATGGACTTGAGGCTACTCAAACTTCACCTTAATCTATAACTTCCACTACCCCACTAAAATGTGATACTTTGTCCTCAAAGTAAAAACACAAACTTAAGATGAGAAAATGAAGACATAACATATATATATCAACATTAAAAGGTAATAATTAACAAAACTAATATCTAAAACCAAACTTAATAACATTATCCAACAAAAACATCCAAAAACTAACGGAAAAAAAATATTGTCTAACACAAGGATAAAATATCCATAAAGTAAAGTAAGAGCTGGGGTCAAAAGGGGTCAAACATCATGGTACCTCAAGCACTGATCTCTGACTAGTCTTTGGGGTCCTGGGGCTACCTCTCCTCTATAGCAGTGCCGAAAGTACCCTCTCCAGGTGGGGTGTGTTACATTCTCTCTCTCAAAATAGCCCCCAACAAAAGTAATTCCTGCACCACCTCCTCAAGTATAGGCTCCTCCTCCTGTCTTAGCTTTTTCGGGGTTAGTTCTGGGTCATAGTGCTCGAGAGGCCTCTTTCCACGGGTGTTCGAACGGTCGGTGAGCCAATCAAATGCCTCATCTCCTATCGGTTCTACCTCTGGGCTAAAATAGGGAATGCCAACATTCGTAATAAGTTAGCATTGAACTTGGCTAACTCCTCAGTAACAGCGCTCGCATCGGCAGGCCTAGCTCCCTTAAGCGTCTTGTGGACTCTAGTCTCAAACACATCGACCCGGGCATCCACCACTCAGACTCTCTCATCAACTAAGTCTTGGGTGAATGTATTCATCCTCTCCTCCGAGTCCTGAATAGTCTGATCAATCAATGGTCGGACCTCTACTGACAGTTCAAATAACTTGCCCTCTACTATAGCCACCCTACGTAATAAAGCCTGAAATACTACAACAGAGAAAAGAGGGTCAAACTTTAAAGTAGATACTAGTGGTGCGAGAGTGTTGGAGGATGGTGTAGAGTCAATCTCAGCCGCTGGCCTGGGATCTGCAGTAGCCAGAGTAGTGCCGGTGGTAACTGGAGGTGAACATGGCATCTGAGGCTCTACCGGGAATAGCTCTAGCATAGGAGGTGGGATAGCTCTCTGCAGGGCTATTGGGTTTTCATCAGCCTTGATTAGGCTGGGGTCCATCATATGTAAAGCCTCTATATGAGGGTCCATGTAGAGAGAAACCATCACACCAGCTTTCTTGCATAATATATGAATCTGAATGGGGAATAGAAATGCTTGATGAGTGCGGACCACTGACTCGCAAATCTATTCTACCATAATGCGAGCCTAATCAATTTAATACCCTCCTAAGATGCTTGCCAACAACACAACCCTCTCCAATGTGATCATATTATCCGTGAATGTGGGACTGATGCTTATTCGGGTAATAAACCACCAAAACTTTGCCCTACAGGAGAGATGAGCCTTCAGAATATTCTTGGCATTGTCTGCAACCTATATCGACTCAACACCTTCGTCATAAATTTGGCCGGCTATCCATCTCATTACTTCCATCTTTAGCCCGACATCATTCCGATTAATTATTTTTCTCATGTCTGCCATCCTATGGTCATATTCTATTGTGGAGTATGGGGATCTATAATTAGGTCCGAATTGCACCCTTCGAATAGTTTCTACTGAGATGTCAACAACCTCACCCCTAACCATGACTTCATCAACCATGGTGCACCAATAGGCTTCATGAGCCTCGAAAGGTTGCTACGTATAGTAGCTTAATAAGAGGCATAGAATTCTTGGATCAGGTAGGGGGTATACTTGGCTAGCACTTGTTATAACCATCCTAACCCATGGCGGTGAATATCAACTTCTAAACCTGGTACACTTTTCAACCCTGAGTCTTTCAACCTTGCGTCCTCATGAAATCTCTGCACCAGCCTCCCTTGACTCTCAACTTCCAATCGCTCATCGTAGATCTCTTTAATTCCAGAACACAAATCTTGTGTTTTGCGGATCAGTGTAAGCAAAATCAACTGGTTGTGGAAGAATAGTCTCTTTTGGGTGACCCTGAGACACTTCAAGAGAAATAGAGTGAGAAGTGGAGTCATTATCATCTGAACAGTCTTCTTCATCCTCCTCATCAGAGTGGGAGGAGCTATCAAGTTCCCTCGGTACTATGGTTGATTTTGATCATGTTACAGACACATTAGCCTCAGGGTCATGGTGCATATTCATCTCTTTAATTGATTGCTCATCCTTAGAGGACTCATCTCTCAGTTGGTGTCCTGGGGATCGAGCAACAACTCTTCGTCCTCTTGGAGACATTGTCTCTAAAAAACCATTAAAAACTAAAGCCTGAGTACCATGATGTCTTATACCAACAAGATAACACATAAAACAATCAAACAACTAACAATAAAATATCTCACGTAAGAAGACTGAACCAGGTTCAGGGCTGTAGATACGAGGTGTAGGTACGACCTCGTAGGGTTACCTACGAGTCGTAGTCTTGACTCGTATCTCATTCTAGAGACATTTTGAGAATTTAGATCTAGTCCATGAGACCACTATTACAACTCATACCATGTGCTATGAGTCATACCATAGATGACTATTGCCTTCTACGAAGGACCACTATGACTTGTAGAGAGACCTACGACTCGTAGTGGGTCCTCGCAGCAGAAAACGAAAAGATCATCGGGTGTCTCTAACCTTTCCAAAAGACCAACAACTAATCAATAAGGCATCAGAGGTTACAAGCACAAGGGCATAGGTAATATAGCAGTAAACATAAGGACCCTTCATTACCAAATGTATCAAAACAAAGCATTAATTTCTCCTTAATAGTTCAAAATTCCTCTAAAATTATCAACATCCATGCTTACTAATAATAAACTACAACACCCTCAACCTAAAAATTTCAGTCCTATGTAATCTTCATTATGATCCATAAAATACGCAACAAAAGCACATGGTCATAATATTAGATTTCAAATTCACCAATCAAGGATAGGATTCAAGACTCGGCATTTTACAAAGACATAAGCAACTATATAACACATTCTTCTTACTATCACAGACACTGTTGCATGGTTATACTAATCATGATCCTGAGGCATTCATTCAATTATCATAAGACAAGGATTTTTAGAGGTAAATCGAATTTAAGCTCGAGAACTTACTGGATGAATATGTGAATGAATGATGAGAAGAAAACCCAGAAAAGTTCTTGGTGCACAATTCACTTACTGGGGAATTTTAGTAGGTGAAAGATGTAAAGATGAATGAAATAGCGAAAGGTAATGATAGGGGGAGTTACAAACTGAAAGGGGACGCTTCATGAAGGGACATGAAGAGCCAAGAGATGTTGGTCTCTTAATATTCAAAATGGTTCGCCCTTTGAAATTCTACAGCTTGGTCTTATGAGACCTCAACTATGAGTCATATGAAGACATGCCACTCGTAGGTCCCAATCTTATAGCAGACCCATCACTTAGGAAAATTACAACTTCATATTTGAGCACTACGAACCCCACTTACGAATCGTAGGGGACCCTACGAGTCATAAGGTTGGCTTATAGTATGTGTACCAGCTTCTGGTACTCACTATTTCCCTCTATGAGACACGACTACATTTCATAGCATTAACTATGACTCATATGCCTACTCGAAGAAGCTGCATCCAAACATAATTTTTCCATTCTTCAGTTCTTGGTTTGTTCCTGCAACCTATTCCCTAAAACACACCAAAATGCCAATTGATACAACTGGTTAAAAGTCTCAACAATCACAACATAATAGTAAATTACCCATCAATAATTAAAATATGATAAAATATCTTAAAAAAAATGACACACAAAATATGCTTGGGTTTGCCTCCCAAGAAGCGCCTTGTTTAACGTAGCGGCTCGACTTTGTCATCATAGATATTCAGACTTCTCCATGAGTTCCATCACTACTCCTTCTACTCTTCCTTTGTTCATCTTGCACTGCATCTAGTTGCTTAGCAAGCTACTCCAACCTATCACCAAGGCTTTGCATTGATATAGTTTGTTGTTCCACTTTGTAATTACATTTGAGGACATCAAACTTTATCTCCCTGACAATGTCATCTTGCTCATTCACATTAGTTAGGACTTGTTCAAGCATATGCTTAATTCGAGTTAGTTTATTAGTAATATAATACTGGTGGGGTAATCTCATACAATGCGCAACATTTTCGCTTATGGATTTACTAGAGACTCTCGTAGATGCACTAGTAGTTGGCTCAGCTTTCCCTTGAAGGTGTTCGTAGACTTGGGCAACTGCGGATAGCTTATCCATAATCTCAGTGATCTCATTAAATGGTCATCCTACAAACTCCCAACAGTACCCTCCAAACAATGTGTCAACCTGCCCTTGTTGTTAAGAGATTAGTGCTCAGTAGAAGCTAGCCGCCAATTCATCATTTGTTAGACCATGGTTCTGATTTGATGCACTACTAAAGGTTCTCCTGGAACTCTTTTAAAGTTACAGATGTTGTTCTGTAGCTTTTGCTTATTGGATTACTTATAGAAGTTCATGAGAAAGACTCTCTCTACTTCCCCCCAGTTTGAGCAAACATTAGGTGGGAGGATTGACCACCATTCTGCAACTTCATTCCGGAGAATCATGGCGAAAACCTAAAGAGGCATGGCCCCCCAAGCAGGACGTCTTATCCTCCCTTAGTGTTTGAGTTAAATTCTGTAGATGAATTTGGGGATCCTTGGATCCTTTCCCATAAAATAGGGCGCGCCTCTGCAAAGCTTCCAACAAGTCATTTGCAATGTAAAGCTTTTGCTTAGTCATAGTGCTAGCCAACCTGCACTTCACTAATAAAAACAAACAGAAAAAGCAA
Source organism: Solanum clarkiae (assembly GCA_011800125.2). Lineage (NCBI taxonomy): Eukaryota > Viridiplantae > Streptophyta > Magnoliopsida > Solanales > Solanaceae > Solanum > Solanum clarkiae. The sequence goes on along the minus strand of JAABOM020074682.1, from coordinate 12,383 downwards.
AATACACGAGACTCTAGAAGTCAACACTAGAATTAACTAATGGCGAAATCAAATCAAAACCTAGTTGTATTCCTCGGCAATAGCGCTATAATTTTTGACTGATGGTCACGCTCCAATAAGAAACAGGTCATTGTTAGCAATTAACCTAACCGAGGTTAGGCTCAAATCCACAAGGAATACAGGGCTTCACTACAAGACTTCACTACTAATCATTTCTAGTATTTATGAATACAATCTCTAAATGGGGGCGGGGGGGCGGGGGAGAGGGGTTTGTAATTCTAAAATAAAATAAAATAAACACTAACTATAACGCAAGGAAATACTCAATTTTGGGGAAAACTTGGGAATTGTGTTTCTTATTGTTCGTTGACTCGATTACCCCAGATAACATAACTATAATTGATGATTTGCATGCAGGATGGTAACTTAGGTTCTTCCAGCGCTTTTGTGAAGGTGAAGGTCGAATTTCACCATGGCGCTTGGTTAGCCACCATAGCATGCCAACTAACCATTACCAATAGTCCCCGTCAACCTCCCCTTGGTCAGGTTTGGTTGATTAGACGAGACACATCAATCGAATTCTGTTATCACTTCGTTTTTCTTATTCGTCACTACCTTAGTTAGGATCGTGATAGTAGGCGGGGTTTGGTGTTGGCCACCACCAAAAACAATAAAAATGAAGGGAAATAGATAATACATGCAAAACCCCAATCACAGAAATGCAAGAAACCTAGGTCTTCTCAAGTCAACTACCCATAGTTCCCATCACCCCAAGTTGTGGGTGCATAGCTACTCATGGCTAAGGCAAAACACACAAAAATACAAATAATAGGCATAGTTGAGAGTTTTAACAACACAATGAAAAGTGAAGACACCACAAGTTGCAAATCCAAAAGCTTGATAGATATCCAAAGTTTGTAGCACAAGATTTTCAATCCCCAAAATGTGTTTTCCAAGAGAATACAACAAACTAAAAATGAAACCCTAGAAAATTCTTGAAAGTATATTCAAGAGCACAATTTCTAATCTCTTTCGCTATTTGATGTCTCCTCATATGAAAACTTAACTTAAAGTATTTATAGTATGTACAAATAATCCCTAAAAATTATACAGATAAGATATCTGGCAGTTGGTATGCCTCATAGATATGACTCGTAGGGTGACGTACGAGTCCTAATCAGGGTCTCCCATCAGGTTCCTGGCATCCTGGACTCCACTGGTACGACCCATTGCTATGAGTCATTGCTTGGGCTACGACACATATGTTTGTCTCGTAGTCTTGGTCTTTAGATTTTGGTATAATATTTTGGCTCTCTGATTCTTACTACAAGTCAACCTATACGAGTCATCGTGTGTATTACGACTCATATAATATACTCGTAGGAGTGACCTTCAATTGGCAGATTTCTGATTTTTGATCTCTGATTCTTACACAACATAACCTATGACACGTAGCTTGAGCTACGACTCGTAGGTGCGCTCGTACGACCTATGCTTTAGCAAAATATGCAATTTTTCTTTAAAATCATGCCATCCTAACTTTTCTGCAATACTAACAAAAAATACATCAAAACAATAAAACGTCGCTTTAAGAAATCACAAAATCCCTTGTTTCATGTACTAAATGTTTTGTATTTTGATAGAACATCAAGGATCTACAATGCCTACCATATAAAGCTTCAAAAGGAGCCATGCCAATGCTTGAGTGGTAGCTATTGTTGTAAGCATACTCAATAAGTGGAAGATGTTCATTCCAACTACCCTTAAACTCCAAAACACAAGCTCTAAGCATATTCTTAAGAGTTTGGATAGTCCTTTCGGCTTGCCATCCATTTGAGGATGAAAAGACATGCTAAACTTGACCTTGGTACCCAGACCCTTTTGGAAAGATCTCCAAAAATGATAAGTGAATTGAGCACCACAATGCGAAATGATAGACAAGGTAACCCATGCAATCTGACCAACTCATGAATATACAATTTGGCATTGTCTTCAATACCATAAGTTGTTTTGACCAGTAGAAAGTGAGCCGACTTTGTCATTCTATCCACAATAACCCAAAGAGAATCAAAGTGCTTCCTAGCCTTAGGCAACCCAACCACAAAATCCATACTGATCTCTTCCCAGTTCAAGTAGAACTTTCTATGTCTTGGGCTAGGCCACCTGGCGTTTGATGTTCCTATTTTCACTTGTTGACAATTGTGACACCTGGCGATGAACTTGGCAATATACTTCTTCATACCACCCTACTAATACACCCCTTCAAGTCTCTATACATCTTTGTGGAACTGGAGTGAATAGAATAGGACGAATTATGGGCCTCTTTTAAAATCAACTCCCTCAAGTCATCAACATTAGGCACACACAACCTACCTTGGTACCTAAGGTCACCATCTCCCCCTTGGGAGAAAACCTCCACTTTACCATCTTTCACCAAAGCCTTCAACTCTAGTAAGGCATGGTCAAGGTATTGTTTTGACTTGACTTCCTCAATTAAAGAAGATTTAGAACCATCAACCACTACTACACCACCATTTTCAACTTCCTTCAACTTTACCCCAACTTAGCCAACTGGTGAACTTCTCTAGTCACCTCCATGTTACAAACCTCAATATGAGCTAGACTACCTATGTCTACTCTACTTAGAGCATCGACCACAATATTAGCTTTGCCGGGATGATAGTGCACAACATATCATAATCCTTAAGGAGTCCTAACCACCTTTTTTTGTCTCAAGTTAAGGATCTTTTATGTGAACACATATTGGAGACTCATGTGATCGGTATACACATCAACATGAAACCCATACAAATAGTGACGCCAAATTTTCAAGGCAAACACCACGGTTGCCTTTTCAAGATCATGGGTAGGATAATTGCATGCACCTTAAGTTTTCTAGAGGCATATGCTATAAACTTGTCATTTTGCAACAAAATACACCCCAAACCAATCCTAAAGGCATCACAATAAACCAGAAACCCTTCTAACCCTCCGATAAAGCCAAAATAGGGGCGGATATAAGCTTGTCTTTCAAAGTTTGAAAACTCTTTTCACATTCATTGGTCCAAACAAATTTTTCCTTCTTTTGAGTCAACATTGTCATAGGGGAAGCAATAGAAGAGAAACCATTCACAAACCTCCGGTAGTAACCCGCCAAACCCAAGAAACTCCTAATATTCATCGGAGAAAAAGGGAATAGACAAATGTTTTATCACCTCCGTCTTCTTAGGGTCCACTTTAATTCCGTCACCAGACACCACATGCCCTAGAAATGCAACCTCTGTCAACCATAATTCACATTTTTTATATTTAGTAAACAATCTCTGCTCCTTCAAAATTTGCAACACAACCCTGAAATGATTCACATGTTCTTCTTCACTCCGGGAATAAATCAATATATCATCAATAAAGACCACCACAAACATATCAAGGTAGGATTTAAAGACCCTATTCACGAGATCCATAAATATTTCCGGTGAATTAGTCAAGCCAAAAGACATTACCATAAACTCAAAATGCCCATACCTAGTCCAAAAAGTCATCTTCAGAATATCGTACTCCCTCATTCTCACTTGGTTGGTATCCGAACGAGATCAGTCTTAGAAGAGTGACTAGCCCCTTGTAGTTGATCAAAAAGGTCATCAATCCTTGGTAGAGGATACTTGTTCTTTATGGTGACCATATTAAGTTGCCGATAATCAATGCACGTTCTAAGGGATCCATCATTTTTATTTACAAATAACACCGGTGCACCCCAAGGTGACTTGTCAGGCCTTATGAAACCCTTCTCCAACAAATCCCTCATTTGATCCTTCAACTCCCCAGGGCCATATGGTAAGGGAAAATGGAAACGAGTTGTGTATCGAGAAGGAGGTCTATACCAAAGTCTATTTCTCTTCCAGGAGGAAAACTGAGAAGCTCATCAAAAAGACATCAAGAAACTCATTGACCACCGGAACCGACTCAACAGGAGGGAGTTTAGACTCAACATTCCTAACCCTTACAAGATGGTAAATGCAACCCTTAGAAATCAACTTTTGGGCTTTAAGAAAATAAATGTATCTACCCTTGACCCCCACATTACGACTTTTCCACTCAAGGATGGGCTCATTTGGAATTGGAACCTAACCTTGCGGGTTCTACAATCAATGGAAGCATGATATGCTTGTAACTAATACATCCCAAGAATAATATCAAAATCAACCATGTCAAGTTCAACAAAATCACAATGCAAGACTTTATGCAATATGAACACGGGGCAATCCCTATAGAATATTTTAGCAATGATGGACTCACCAATGGGGGTAGACACTTCACAAGGTTCACACAACAATTCGGGACACACATAAACCTTTTTGGCAACAAAAGGAGTAATGAAAGAAAGAGTTGCACCTGGATTTATCAATGCATAGACATTATATCAAAAAACTTTAATAAACTGATAACAACATCGGGCACCTCATTTACTCCTTGCCTTCCTTGGAGAGCATAGAACTTATTTTGGCTTGCAGCACTCCCTTGTTGGCCTCTCTTTCCCCTTTGACCAGCATTAGCAGTCTGGCCTTGAGGACGACCATCTTTACCTTTGTTTTGAGCATAATGACAATCAATAACCTTGTTACCCATCTCACCACAAACAAAGCAAGCATTAGAATTTTTCAAACATGAACCAAAGCAAGTATTAGAATTTTTCAAACATGGAGCACCATGGTTTCTCCCACACCTTTGGCACTTAGGATTTCTCATCCCACCACTGCCACCTTGAAACCTTGGGTTAGACACCCCATCATTAGAAACCCTCTTGCTAGGAGCATTGGAGGACCCTTGACCTTGGAACTTGTGACCTTGTAAATCAGCCACCCTTAGAACCTTGGAAGCCACTATCAAATCAAGCCCTCTTGGACTCTTGGTTTCTCCTCTTTCTAAGCTTTTCCTCCTTAAGCTGTTTAACATATGTCATGAGCCGAGACAATTCCATATCACTTACAAGCATTACGGTATGAAACTCTTCATTTACCAAGTCAGAAAACCCCGACACAAACTTGTTCATCCTTGATCCTGGATCGGCTACCAAATGAGGAGCATACTTGGAAAGCTTGTTGTATTTGAGGGCATACTCCTCCAAAATCATGGAACCTTGCTTGAGGTTCACAAACTCCATCATCTTAGCCTCTGTTAACTCGATAGGGAAGAACTGGTTGAGGAAGGCAGCTTTGAACAATTCCCAAGGAATGACATCATCATATCTCCTCTCCGATTTCCATTGAGCAAACCAAATTTCGGCCACACCTTTGAGTTGGTAGGCTGCTAATTCTTCCTTCTCCTCTGAATTTACCCCCATGATAGAGAGCACTTTATATACCTCATTGATGAACTCTTAGGGATCTTCCTCCGCCTTGGACCTATGAAACTCCGGAGGGTTCATCCTTGTTAAATCCCTCACTCTTGATTCCGGAGTAGGAGCATGAGGGGCTTGGGCCCCTTCGTTCATTTGGTTGGTCATAGCATGGGACAAAATAGTGATGGCATTCTGGAACTCATCTTGGGCCACCCTTCCATCTTGAGGAGCTTGAGGAACGGGAGGGGCCGATTGCTCCTCGGGTGTGCAGGCTCTCCTTGGTCTTCCTCTTGCTAGTGGCATGACCTAGAATAGGAAAGAGCATTCGTAAGGGGGAAAGCCTTTTCTTTACATATAAAGCAAGACATAGATCGTGAAGAAGTGAAACATTTCCTAAAATGCCTTACAGCCTGCCACTCATAGTTGCGGCATGCTTCACAACCATGACTAAGACTCTAATCGACACGGTGTGTTGGATTTGTGAATAGCATTAACAACCTAGTGCTTTGAGACCAAGCTTGTAATGACACAGGCCTAGGGCCTAAACATGACACGACGAATGGGAAGTCCGAAGACAACCCAAACAAGCCTCTTAGCATATCTTGTACATATCCTTGGTTGTGGAAATAAAAATAAACATCAACAATAGCCAAGAATAAATTGGGAAACTGGACTAAGGGAAGTCTTTCATAAGTATAGAAACATAAGAAGTATCATGCTCAAAACTATATACAAACTTATTATCCAACAACACCTCTACTTTTGAATTGAGGGGGGGGGGCCAAGACACTTCCTAGGCTCACCCTCATAGTAATAAGCATATAACATAAGGAAAAAGTCTCAACATAACATGAATAAAAATAGATATTGTCCTCGAAATTGAGAACTCACCAAAGCTCTCTTCAATGAACCAAAATAGCCATGTGGAGGAGGAGGATCAGAAGGAGCTCCAGTTCCTACATGGTAATATCATGTAGGAATAGAGTATGCATTAGTATATTTGATTGTACTAAGTATACAGGGTGAAATGCAACAAAGACATAAGCTAATATATTCAAAATGCATAAGATATAGACAATGGATACAATCTCAATATGTCATGTGTGATCAATGCTTGTGATAAACTTGCATGTAAAACATTCGACTTGCACATGATAATATACATATGTGCAAGGAGACCTTAACTAATATAGACCAATCTATTACAACTTGGAATTCGAGGCATGACACCCCCTTGGTACAGGTGACCGGGCATGAAAACCCCCGACAAAGTGTGGTCTACTTGCCAAGGCAAACCAAGCATAATAACATGAACTAGATGGATCCACTAGTATAGCAAGGGTAAATTATATTATCCTATGGTGGTATATAGTTTAGAGACTAAAAACTTTATATAAGTATCCCTTAAGTCGAGCCCCCATCTTAAGCTTCAATCGGTGCTAAGTCTAATCCCACAGATACTTGAATTAATCATACTTTAATAATAGCATGAGTTACTTGTAAAATACATGATAACATGACATGTATAGCTCCTTAACATGCTTGACCTGTACTAGTGAGCCTAACTTGAACATGAAAGTAATTAATAATCATACATGATCCCTTGCCTTGACATGAATGGCTCACGAGAGGTTAAAATCTTGAAATAGGCCACAACTTGATACTTGTATAATCATAGATACTTTTCTCATTAATTTAATACATACTTGAAAGCCCTTAATCATCATGAAATCACTTCACTTGTAAATCCTGTGATAGTTCATGTCCAACTTGAGAATTCTTGTCATATAATTTTATCAAACACATGGTGGTTCATGATACTTGTTCAAAATCATGCAAGTCAAAAGTAAAATAAGAAGAGTAAACTCAATTCAAATCAACCCACCAATATTATAGTATAACCCTCATTTAATGTATCATCTTAAAATCCATGACAAAAGCTCATAATAGTTCATAGTTTCATATTTCAAATCATGTCTCAATAGACAAAAAAAACAATTCATGGAATAAGCTTGAAATAGATATTCATGCACAATCAATCAATACTTGATAAAACCCCAAAATAATTTGTGTTCATATTTCATAATAAAAGATACTCATAAATAATACAACTTGAAATCATGCAATTTTCATAAAAAGGAAAGGTTGGGCTCTATGAGTGAAAAGACCCATGGTTAAAGACCCACATACCTTAGACGTTGAATTTCTTGAAATGAACTTGAAGGAGTCTTGAAACATGAGATGGGTTCTTGAGTTCCAAAGTTGAGCCTGAAATCCTTGAATTTGAATGAGAGATTTGATAGAGTCTTGGAGAGGTTTTAGAGAGGGTTTTGTGAGTTGTAGAGTTGAAAAATGGCTAAGTATAGAAGATTTCACGTTTGATGGGCATGGGACTATTACCACAATTCCCTTGGAAGAAATGAGAAAACTAGGAAAAATCCTACACTGGTCCGGGCCCCAGGAATGATGCGGACCAGACGTGCAGGCACAATTTACACTAATCCGTGCCCCAGGCGCGTCGCGGCCTGGGCACAAATAGCCACTGTAAATAAAAAATTAGAAAAACTTATTTTAAGCAATGGGTCTTCTGAAATTCAGGTTATACCCATTTCCTACTCAAGTTTTCCCCCTGATCAAGAATATGGAGTCATATTTCTAAAATCAGACACAAATATTGAGATATGGCAATTACAGTTATGGGCCATTTTGAAGCGTATGAAGGGTGTTATACTTGTCATGTAACATTGAATGCAGGTTTGTTCATACTTAGTAGATTTAAATATACTAATGCATACTTTTGCTACATGATTCAGCATGTAGGGACCGAGGAACCCGTTCATCCACCGTAACACGTCTAGCTTGGGTTTTAAGTTATACTTTTTGTGGTGAGTCCTATCTTCCAAGGAAAGGCCACCACCTCTTCTACCTATGTTGTTCTTATATACTTTGTTTACTTTGAGGGTGAGCCCGAGGTATGTCTTGGCCCTCCATCTATCTTATGTAGAGACATTATAGGACATCTGGTGCACTCTTTTCCTTTTATGCTAAGTGTTGTACGAGATTCTTGTTCATGGATACTTATGGATTATGTTGATATAAGATGATTCTATGTTCTGTTATGGTAAGATCCTAAGTCCCAAATGGCCCCCATAACGTGAGTCATACTTACCTACGCCTTAGTCATTATGTACTATGTGCTATGTGAAATCATGCTAATCCCTTTCCCTAATATGTCCCTATAGCGTGAGCCCCACTTTCCTATCTCTTAGAAATATGTGTTTATTTTTGAATGCTCTTTCGAACCAATGATATGGATTTTTGGTACTTTGAGGCTTGTGTGGGGACCCTCGAGTTCCCATTTGCCTTGTCACTTTTAGACCCTAGGTCAGAGTCATGATAGAGATGGTATCAGAGCCCTAGGTTTATAAATGGTCCTCGGAGACCAATATGTCGCTCCAAGTATTAGAGTCCTATTCATGGGTGTGAAGTGCACCATGCCTATGAGTGGGAGGCTACGGTGACGTTTTAGGAATTGTCTCACTTCTTCATGTCCTCGTTCTATGAGTAGTGTGTTTAGTTTTTGATCTTGATGGTATCGTTACTCTATTTCAGAAGATGCCTCGTGGAAGACCTTACCTACCAAGATCGACTCCGGCTAATGAGGGTCAAGCACCACAAGGGCCTATAGATGAACCTATCTGTAATGGTGAATTCTGGACGGCCTTTGTAATGCTTGCCAAAGTGGTGAATATTCGCACTAGGCAGACAAATTTTCCTCGGGATCCCACTCCGGCTTCTAGAGTGAAGGATTTTACTCGAATGAATCCTCTCAAGTTCTTTGGGTCTACGGCTGATGAGGATGCTCAGGAGTTCATTGATGAGCTCACAAAGGTATTGAATGTTATGGGTGTCACTTCCAAGGAGAAAGCTAAACTGGCTGCCTATCAGTTGAAGGATGTAGCCCAAGTGTGGTATACCCAGTGTCCTGTTGAGAGAGTTTGTGGGAATATTGTTAACTGGAAAGAGTTCAAACTTGCCTTACTAGACCGTTTCTTCCCACTTGAGCTTAGGGAAGCCAAGATGACTGAGTTTATCAACCTTAAGTAGGGTAATATGAGTGTGAGGGACTATGCCCTCAAGTTCACCAAGCTCTCCAAGTATGCTTCGACACTAGTGGTTGACTCTCATACAGGATTGCACAAGTTCATTTTTGGTATCTCTGACTTGCTGATGAAAGAGTGTCGTACAACGATGCTCATTTGGGACATGGATGTATCTAGACTCATGGTGTATGCTGAACAAATTGAAGGGGAGAAACTCAAGAAGAGGGGAGTTCATGATGCTAAGAGAGCTCAATTCGATGGTGGATTCTCAGGTCCTAGAGGTGGTGGTTTTGGTCGCTTCAAATAGCGACAAGGTTCTGGTTCTTAGGTTGTTAATGCTAAAGTGCCTCCTCCTAAGGCATTGATCGGTGGTGGACCAGGGTTTCCCCAAGTGTAACAAGTGTGGGAAGAATCACTTTGCTGTTTGTCGGAAGGAATTGGGTGCTTATGGGTGTGGTGATATAAACGATTAGATTATTGATTGTCCTAGGAATGCTCAAAAGGGACAAGGATAGGTGGCTCAAGGTGGGAAAAACCAGCGGAGAGATCCACAAGGTGCTGCACTGAGGAACAACAAGTTTTATGCTCTCCATGCCTGTCAGGAGGTTGAGGAGGCCCCAGATATTGTTACTAGTACGTTAAAAGTCTTTGATTTTGATGCTTATGCTTTACTTGCCCCGGGGGCAAATTTATGTTTTGTGGCTCTTCTATTGGCTGTTAAGTTTGGTTTGAATTTGGAAATTTTGGGGGATCCTTTCTCAGTTTACACTCCTGGTGGTGAATGAGTTCCCGGACGTATTTCCCAAAGACTTGCCCAGTATTTCTCCCGAAAGGGAAGTAGACTTTGGCATAGATCTTCTCATGGATACTCAACCTATCTCTATTCCCCCTTATCGAATGGCACAGACGGAATTGAAGGAGTTGAAAGACCAGTTGAAGGATTTGTTGGAAAAAGGTTTTATTAGGCCAAGTATATCTCCATGGGGTGCTCTGGTGTTATTCATAAGAAAGAAAGATAGATCTCTTCAGATATATATTGACTACTAGCAATTGAATAAAGTGACCATCAAGAATAAGGCTTGTTGAATTACACTGGATTTATGAAGTTATGAATGTGCATGTCCCTTTTCAGGGCTTGTTAATGCATTGGTAATTATATTATAATTTTAAATGTAGATATAATTATGTTTCACTTGAATTTCATATTATATTGTTGATTTTACATTGAATCTTAATCACCCATGTTTTCCTCACATCAATCATAGCTTTTACATTCATGACACTAGATTAATTATGGAATTATGAAATGGGTTAAGCCGAATTATGATCTATGATATGATTTTTATAAGATATTGGTTATGACAAGAATTTTAAATTTTTGCAATTGGTTAAGGAAGTCATGATGCTTAACGAGGAGTTGTTGGTTAAATTATTTTCCTCCAAATTTACGAACTGTAGATGAGTCAAATATCCAAGAGAATTGGGAATCAAGCCACTAAATTTGTTTACTGCAAGCTCTAGAAGAGTAAGTTTTGAATAATTGGAGATAGAATGAGGAATAGTCCCTACAAGATTGATTAAGGAACCTAGAAAAAGCTCTTCAATGTTGGGTAAGATAGAACCTATGTTTGGTGGGAGGGTTCCTAATATATTATTGAATGAAAGTTCAATTATTCTCTGTCCTGATATGTTGAAGATCTCTATTGGAAGTGAACCGCTAAAACTATTAAGCTCAAGATCAAGCACCTCCAACTCAATGAGATTTCCTATCTCTTTGGGTATTTCACCTATCAACACATGAAGAAATTCGTGAGTTTAAGAAGTTAGAATGAGTTGTACCTTTTGCTATCACTTTGAATTAATACGTACCAGTAAATCTATTTTCGCTAAGATCTAAAAGTTGCATCTTAGTTATGTTGCCAATCTCACGTGGTAGAGATCCACTGAGATTGTTCCTTCCTAGATAAACAAATTGCAACGAGGAGATGTTAAACATGGAGATTGGGATAGAGCCACTAACATGGTTTCTCTCTATGCTTAAGACTACCAAATTAATAATATTTCTGATTTCTTTTGGAATTATCCCTGAATAAAAATCAAAATTTCATAACATATATTTATAAGTTAAAATCATTAAGTCAATATCTAACTTATGATTTTACAATTTATGGACGCTTTTGGTTATTGACCTTTAGCGGTTCAATTATCAATTTAATCGCTAAGATTTGACAAAAAATTTTCTTTATTAAAAATTACTTAGAGACAAAGTGACAAATCAAATGAACCATATACATGAGTCAAAAATTTGCATTTTGCTCAAAATCAAACACTATCACATTATAGAATAACTGAGAGTTTGAGACAATAAAAGATAAAAGGATGAAGCTATCAAGGACTTTATATATTAAATAGTACAAATATAATTATTTAATTTATTATAGGGTTATCGGGTTTAATCCATTAAGAAAAAAATCTAAAATGTTAAGAATCAATAACTCAATAATAAAAAATATTTAAACTGTTGCTAAAATTGCTAAACCAATAACTTATTTTAAATTCGGGTAATAGGTTTCGGCTCGATTTTGGACAACCCTACTTTTATCCCACATAATTATTTAGGTTTACTTATAGAAAAAATAAAATGAGCACCTAAAATATTTTTCCTAGATTAATGTTTACTACTACTTTAAAGTAGCCAACTTAAAAGAGCTTCAGTTGTACCTTTTCACGCTATATTTTAGAAAGACATAATACAAAGTTAGCCTTTTAATTTAGCTTCAAATCACAAGTTGGACTTCAAATTTTCAAAATGTATAAACAACCACTCCAACTAACCCATTCTTAATTATTTAAACATGCAAGTCCTAACTGATATCACACATGAAATATATGAAATATAAGCGCGTCAGTCAATTTTTTGAGGCCTAAAATGGTTGAAAAAT
>JAABOM020074665.1:0-34855 GCA_011800125.2 Solanum clarkiae | reverse complement strand
CAACGGCCTAGTCATATGCATTTCCTTTGGCTTATTATCATTTGTTTATCTATTTTAAGGCATTCTAAAGGTAGAAATGTATAGTAAGGGTATAGTTACAGTTTGGTTCTCCCGGGCCTTATCGGCAACGGGTGCCGGTCCGCCCTACTGGACTTTGGGGCGTGACAGAAGACATATATATATATATATATATATATATATATATATATGTATATATATGTGTGTGTGTGTTCTTGAAAAAAGGCATAAGTCTTACAAATCATTTTCATGCATACTTAGGCCTAAAATCCAAACATACTTCATAATCATGCATAATTGGGCTAAATAGCGAAATCATACTTCATGTCATACTTTCATGCATAGAAATAGCTTCTTATTCTTGTATATTGTGGTGCATAGAACTCGTAAATGCTCAAAGAGACATATCATAGACATTATGTGATCACATTCTTATCATACCAATGCTTCTCTTGAAAACATAATCGTAAACATAATTGGGTCTTAACCCATATCATAAATTTCCTGAAAATCAATGTTTATGCATATGCCATGAGAAATGAATGAATAGCATAGGTACTAGGAATTCATAGTTAAATCATCATAATATAACGAAATCATAGAAAATCCTTGAAGAAATCATCAATTAAAGCATACTTGAAGTTACCCATGCATAGATTCAACATTTAAAGGGACATGCATATTGAAACCTTCACAATATCAATGCAATTCAACATAATAGGGCTTAAATCATTTTAAAAACATCATTTAAATACAAAAAATGTCTCAATTTAATCAAATCAACTCTAATTTAAAAGACCCATATCCAAAGTAAGCTTGAAATTCATAAATTAAGAAGTAAGAAGTGTTAGGGGTCTTCATGAGTGAAATGGATCATGAATTAATCTCATATATCTCAAAGAACTAGAAGAATCAAGAGGAATTTGATTTGATAAAGAGACCCTCCTTGAATTCCCAAGTTGAATCTTCAATGTCACACTTGAAAGGAGTTCTTAGAAGAGAAATTTCTAGAGTTATAAGTGTGATAAATGAAATTAAATAAGGATGCTAGAGTATAGGTCTTTTCAGGAGTTTATGATAGGCAAGAAAGTCACAATCGATCCTTAAAAATAACTAAAATCATGAGTAAGACATTAATAAAGCGATCACTAAAAAGTGCCCGGGGGTCTCGTGGCAGGGCACTACGGTCCATACAAGGCACCACGGACCATACAAGGGCCTCTGGTAGAGGTCCTCTGACACTTAGAAAAAATTCAGACTATAGATGTTTGCATTGAAGGATTCATGGTCTACACAAAGGTTCACTGATCATACAATGGTCCATACAAATAACCCAAGTTCCAAGACAGTAATCTTATACTTAGAATCATATTTTTGGGGAGAGCGCTTCACAAGACACCCTACCACGGCTCGTGGTAGATTGTATGACACCCCACCATGGCTTGTGGTGGGCTGTATGATCTGTATAGGGTCTTGTGGTGGCTGCCTTAGCCAATTTCTTGGCTTTAAGACTGGGGCACCTTCCTAGAGTCCCTCCCAAGGGTAGTGGTGAGGATCACGACTCGTGGGAGGTGTCATGGAGGGCCACCAAGCCTTAAACTCCTTTTTAAGTGACATGAAGCCATACACAAGCACTCCATGGGTCATGAATCTCCAGAAACTTGATTTTAAGCATTGATAAGTTTTCACGAGGTCTGGGTCCTTACATCATCTCCCCCTTGGTAACATTCTTCCTCAAATGAGAAATGGACTAGCTTGAAGGTCTTGACTTGAACATGAAACATTTCAATATGAGAACACAATGTGTAACTCATTTCTTGAAAATCATAAAATCATTAAAACTCATGTCAAAGCAACCTTTAAGTCATTTTCATGCACATGTATGCACGCCATGTCGTGAAACATAAGAGTGAAAGAATTAGGACCATTTAGAATAGGAAGAACCTAATACCTTAGGCTTGAGTAGATTGGAAAAGATGGGGATATTGACTCATCATGTCTGTCTCCACCTTCCATGTAGCACTCTCCAGATGTTGATTCTTTCAAAGCACTTTAACCTAAGCCACATCCTTATTGCAAAGCTGTTTTACTTGCCTATCCAAACTTTCAATCGAAACCTCTTCATAGGACAAATTCTCTTCAACTTCATACCTTCCAAGGGAACAATCGAACTAGAATCACCAATCAACTTCCTCAGTATTGACACATGGAAAATTGAGTGAATAGAACTTATATCCAAAGGCAAATCTAATCTATAGTCCACCTTGCAAATCCACTCAACTATCTCATAAGGACCTACATACCGGGGGATTAACTTGCCCTCTTTATTGAAACACATTACACCCTTCATAGGTGAAACCTTCACATATGCCCAATCGCCAACAACAAACTCAAGATCCCTCTTTGTAATACCCAAATATGACTTTTGACGACTTTGAGCTGTCTTCAACCTTTCCCTAATCAACTTTACCTTTTCCTTGGCCTCCAACACTAAATTTGGGACAATCAATGCCATCTCACCCAACTCAAACCATCCCACTGGGGATCTACACCTTCTCCCATATAAAGTCTCAAACGGTGCCATACCAATGCGAGCATGAAAACTATTGTTGTAGGAGAACTCGATAAGTGGTAGGTGATCATCCCAATTTCCCTTGAATTCCAATACTCAAGACCTCAACATGTCCTTTAAAGTTTGAGTATTTCGGCTTGTCCATTGGTTTGAGGATGGAAAATAGTACTCAAATTAACCTTAGTGCCAAGCCCATTTTGAAATGATTTCCAAAAGTGAGAGGTAAATTGGCTGTCACGATCCGATATAATAGACATAGGCATACTATGCAATCTTACCAATTCTTGGATATACAACCTTGCATAATCTTCGGCATTGAAAGTAGTCTTGATTGGTAGGAAATGAGTCAATTTAGTCATCCTATCAACGATAACCCAAATAGAATCAAGTTGCTTTTGGGTACGGGTCAAACTAACCACAAAGTCTATATTCACATCTTCCCACTTTAAAGTAGGAATCTCAATATCTTGAGCCAAACCACCGGGCCTTTTATATTCTAACTTTACTTATTGATAATTAGGACGTTCGAATACAAATTTGGCTATGTCTTTCTTCATACCATACCACCAATATACTTCCCTCAAATCCTGTTACATTTTGGTGGATCCTGGATGTATAGAGTAATGAGAGTTGTGGGATTCACTCATGATCACCTCTCTAAGACCATCAACATTAAGGACACACAACTGATATTGATACCGAAGTACACCATCTCCCCCTCGGGAGAAAACCTCTACCTTCTTTTCGGGAATTAACTTCTTCAACTCAACTATGGATGCATCAGGTCTTGTTTTTCCTTAACATCAACAACCACAGAAGACTTAGCCCCTTTCTGAACATGAATGCCACTATCATTAGAGTTAATCAACCTAACACCTTATCTAGCCAAGAGATGAACATCTTTTACCAATTCTTTCTCTTCCTCATCAACATGGGCCACACTACAAATAGATATCCTATTAAGAGCATCAGCTATAACATTTACCTTGCTGGGATGACATTGAACACTTATCACGTAATCTTTAAGAAGCTCCAACTGCCTTCTTTGCCTCAAGTTAAGATCTCTTTGGGTGAACACATATTGTAAACTCTTGTTATTGGTGAACATATCGACATGTATCCCATATAAATAATGCCTCCAAATCTTCAAAGAAAACACCACAGCCACCAACTCAAGATCATAAGTGGGGTAATTTTGTTCATCACCTTTAGTTGTCTTGACGCATAAGCTATCACCTTACTGTATTGCATGAGCACATAACCCAACACAATTCAAGAGGCATCACAATACACCACAAACCTATCTAAGCCATCCGATAATGTCAAAATTAGAACTGATGTGAGCCGATCCTTTAAAGTCTGAAAACTCTTGTCACACTCATCCAACCATATAAACATATCCTTATTTTGAATTAACTTAGTCAATGGAGATGCAATGGATGAGAAATCTTTCACAAACCTCCGATAATAACCAGCCAACCTAAGGAATCTCCAAATATCAGAAGGAGTTAATGGTCTAGGCTAATTTTTCATGACCTCAGTCTTCTTTGGGTCAACTTTAATTCCATCACTGGATACCACATGACCAAGAAAAGCTACTTCACCCAATAAAAACTCACATTTACTGAACTTAGTAAACAATTGCTTCTCCCTCAAAGTTTGAAGAACCAACCTCAAGTAATCCATGTGCTCCTGCTCACTTCGGCAATAAATAAGAATATAATCGATGAAAACAACCACAAAACTACCAAGAAATGTCTTGATACTTGATCATAAGATCTATGAACATAGCTGGAGCATTATTCAAATCAAATGACATCACCACAAATTCAAAATGCTCATTTCTAGTTCGCAAGGCAGTTTTTGGAATATCACACTCCTCTTCCTCAATTGATGATAACTGGAATAGAGGTCAATCTTTGAGAAATATGTAGCTCCTTGAAGTTGATCCTTGGCAACAAATATTTATTCTTAATAGTTATCTTATTCAATTGTCTATAGTCAATGCACATCCGAAGTGACCCATTTTTCTTTCTCACAAATAACAAAGGAGCACCCCCAGGGGGATATACTTAGCCTAATATAGCCTTTCTTCAATAGATATTTCAACTGATCCTTCAACTCTTTTAATTCAGCCGTTGCCATACAATAGGAAGGAATGGAAATAGACTGAGTATCCGAAAGAAAATTTATGCCAAAGTTTACTTTCCTTTCAGGAGGAATACCATGCAAATCCTCAAGAAAAACATTTGGAAACTCATTAACTACTGCAACCGACTCAAGAGTAGATGACTGAGACTCCACATCTCTAACCCTCACAATATGATAAATGCACCCTTTAGAAATCATTTTCTGGTCTTTGAGATAGGAAATAAATCAACCTTTAAAAGAAGAGTCACTACTCTCTCACTCAAGAATATGCTTATCTGAAAACTGAAACTTGACCTTGTAGGTTCTGTAGTCAATGGAGGCATAAGAAGCATGTAACCAATCTATCTTGAGAATAATATCAAAATTAAACATCTCAAGTTCCACAAGATCACAGAGAAGGACTTTATGCCGGACAAAGATAGGACAACCTCGATAGACCTTTTGGGCAAAAGTAGACTTACCCACAGAAGTATAAACTGAAAAAGGCTCGCTTAAGATTTCAGGACTCAATCCAAACTTAACAGCCAAAAAAGGAGTCACAAAAGATAAATTTTACACCTAAATCAAGAGAAACATAAGAATCAAAATCAAAGACTTTTAACATACCAGTCACTACATCCGTATTCTACTCTACCTTCTGTCGAGTATGCAAAGCACAGAACCTGTTATTTCCACGTGCACTACCTTATGGAGCTCTTTACAAGTCCTAGTCACTCTGAGCCATATCACCTTGACTCTTCTTGGGAACTTTAGGATAGTTAGCAATCCTATGGCCCATATCATCACACTCGTAGCAAGCAGTTGAATCCTTTAGACATGCACCCGAGTAACTTCTTCCACACTTGTCACATCGAAGATATGTTGGTCTACCTATAACAGGTACCTTGGAAGGATGCACTCTATTATTAGCAACTTGCGTAGGAACCTTGGTTCTTTTAAAAGTGACCATTTCCACCATTACCCCTAGAGTTGGAGAATCCACCGTCATAATGGACTCTCTTGGAATCATTCACCCTCCTCTCTTTGAGCTTCTCCCCTTCAATCTACTCAACATAAGTCATAAGACTTAAACTTTCCATATCTCAAATAAGCATATCCATACGATATTCTTTCACAATCAAATCAGAGACCCATAAATAAACTTGTGCATTCTTGCACGAGGGTCAGCCACTAGCATAGGTGCATACTTTGAAAGCTTTTCAAATTTGAGGGTATATTCCCTCACATTCATACTCCTTGCTTGAGGTTGATAAATTCAGCCATTTTGGCCTTTCTAAGATCCATAGGAAAGAAAGGTCCAGAAAGGCTAATTTAAACTCTTCTAAACCAACCCCATCATCCTTAACCCTCTCCATCAATAATTGGTTGTACCAAACTTGCTCCACATCCTTCAACTGATAGGCACCTAATTCAGCTTTCTCTTCTGAAGTCACCCTCATAATAGTCAACATCTTAGAGAGTTTATTAATAAAGTCTTGGGCATCCTTATCATCTTTTGACCCATACAACTCTAGAGGATTTATTCAGGTAAAAGCTCTTACTCTAGCAGCTAGAGTGGAGGCATGGGGAGGAGGATTGGCCTGCCTAGCTTAGTTGGTCATCACTCGGGCAAGTATTGCAAAGGCAGTTCATAATTCATCCTGAGTAACTGGCTCCCCCATAGGTTCTTTAGGCCTCATTAATCGAGGCCTACCTTGGTAGAGGTGCTCTTTTTGGAGGCATCTTTTATAAGGCATCTAGGACCTCATTAAAGTTAAGAAGTCTTAAGGCATGGGCCAAGCACGACATTAGAAATGAAGAGGTGAGAAAATCCCTAAAATGCTATCATAGCCTCCCACTCAGAAGTATGGTGCATTTTACATCCATGAATAAGACTCTACTCGACGCGGCATGTTAGACTCCAAGGATCGTTTAAAACCTTAGTGCTCTGATACTAAGTTTGTCACGACCCGAGGCTGGGGCCTAGGAGTGACATGATGAATGGGAACTTGAGAGTTCCCAAACAAGCCTTATAGCATCTCTTTATACATCATCAGTTTGGAAGCATATAATTGAACAATAAGCACATAGTTTTAAGGGGCACGTAAGTATGACTCATGCTATGGGGGTATAAGAGACTTAGTTGATTCTGTATTTCTATATCTCATCATGAGCATATCATCATAACATCAACAACGTGGGATAGATGTAATCATAGTCTCCATATACAATTAGCATAACACATATCAAGCCCGTACATGGAGTTTATGTGATGTCCATCAATGCCTCTAAGTCATAGAATAGGGCAGGGGCTAATACATGTCCCGAGCTCACCTTAAAAGTAAAGATATAAGTGGAAATAGCATAATAGGTAGATAGAAGGTGGGTCTTGTCCTTGAAGTGAAGGGCTTACCATTAGCTAGTGTCACAATCCATGCTAACAGTTAAGAGTGGATGCAAATAGTCTTTGGTCCCTACATGGTTAGATCATGTAGGAAAAATTATGCATTAGTATGTTTGAATGTACTAAGTATGCAGGAATGCAAATGCTTATAAACTCATTAACCTGCAATGAATGTTACATAACAAGGGAACATATATAGAAAGAAGTATATAGGAATGAATATAATATGAATATACCATGAAATTCATGATGCATGAATGCCAAAAAATACTTTATACATAGTGGGATTGTGACCTCAACCAACATAAGACCAAGTGAGTTATAACTTTGAACTTTGTTGTCTTCCCCACAATGGATAATGAGGTGTCCTAATTTTCAAAGGTAGATCCTTGTCATAATCATCCCATATAGGGGCTTAAACATGAACCTATGCTAGGCACACAGTTATAAGATATGAGACTTTATATAAGGATCCCTTAAGTCGAGTCGCCACCTCTAATGCCATTCAGTGCTAAGTCAATGACCCATGAGAATACATATGCATATAAGTGCTTAAAAAAAGGCATAAGTCCTAAAAATCATTTTTCATTCATACTTAGGCTTAAAATACAAACATACTTCATAATCATGCATACTTTGGCTGAAAAGCCAAATCATACTTCTTTCCATACTTAATTCATAAGAATAACTCCTTGTTCTTGTACATAGTGGTGCATAACAGCCATAATTGCTCAAAGAGGCATATCATAGGCATTATATGATCACATTCTTGTCATACCCATACTTTTCTTGAAAACATAGTCATAATCATAATTTGGTCTTAACCCACATCATAAATCTCATGAAAATCAATGTTGATTCTGTACGTAGGAGTATTCTTGGTTATGTACCTTATTATTTTGTGTATATATGAGCGTGTTCACATGTATATCATATCTCTGTACAGTTGACTTCCAGGTTTTGGGTAGGTTATGTTGATTTATATTGTTGTATCTATTATATTTGTGACTAGTGATTTAGGACAAGTACCCTGGGTAAGGTAATTAGTTTGCATATAGGTGAGATCTAACAGGCGCCATCATGATCGGGACTGGAACATAACAAAGTGTTGATACTTCAGTTAGGAGGAACCAGAGGTTGGATTTAGTTGCTAGGGATACGCAGAGGGGTAGAGGTAGACCGAAAAAGTATTGGGAAGAGCTAATTAGAAAGTATATGACACAACTTCATATCACCGAGGATATGACCTTAGATACAAAGGAGTGGAGGTCGCGTATTAGTGTAAAAGGTTAATAGGGTAGTAGGGATAAGACGATATTTGGTCTTTTGTTATAGTAGGTTAGTAAGATTGGCCGTGTCTTTATATTTTCTGTTGTTATTGTCCCTTATATCTATTACTTTTATTGTATTTTATATATTATCATTTACTTTTTACTATGACGTAGTCGTAAGATCTGCATAAATGTTTGGTCTGTCACATCTCAGGCGAAGATTATTTAGATTATTATTTTCTGTGACAGTTGGATATACATTGATGATTTAGCTAGTCTAAGGAATTTTTTTATCATCTTAAAGAATAATTTTGGTGTCTAACTTTGTAGCATAGGCTTTATCAAATATTGGTTAAACATACTAAGAACCTCCATACCATTTTTTTTAAGTTTTGGAAGATGAGATATTTAAGGACTTGTAAAAGTCTCTTTAAGATGGACTCATTCATGGGACAGAAATTCTTACTAACAAATACGAACCATGCTAAATTTGATGGTCAATAGATTCTGTCTTGTTCATTCCTTTTGTTAAATAATTTAATTTGGTGACCATGTTTTAATAACAGCTTTTCTCGGAGGCATGATCGCAAGTCTACAATACGCGTAACGCATTAATAAAAAAAGATATTCATAGAGATAGTCTCGATAGCATGAACTCAGAATAAGAAGGTTCCTAATGTCCCTTAGTCTCCTGGTTAAAAGTTTGGTACACAACACACCCATAATCAAGACCTACTAGACACAGCTTTATAGACTCCTTAGGAGTCTTGAACTCTGTGCTTTGATACAAAGTTTGTCACTCTCCAAGAGGGTTATCACTCTCCGAGAGGGTACCCTTGGCATGGTCGACACTTGAAAATCATTGCTGGCTCCCAAACGAACCACTTGTCCTAATCGCGCATTCATTCAAATCAACAACAACAACAATAACATACCAGTGGAATCCCACAAGTAGGGTCCGACGAGGGTAAAATATATGCAGACCTTATCACTACCTAATAGAGACCTTATCATCTAAAACATCAAGCCCCATAAGTAGAAGATACTAGATATGAAAAAAAAGGGAAAATAAAGAAATAAAGGAAAATAACTAATAGTGAAAGCAAATGATAATATGTAAATAAGATAAAAGTAACAAATATTAGACAGATAATGACCCCACATGATATAAAGACACGACTAATCCTACTAACTTACTAATCCTACTAACTTACTATATCAGACAACGATACATCAATCTACCCCTACAAGCCTATTATCCTTCTACCCTAATACGCGACCTCCACGCCTTTCTATCTAAGGTCATGTCCTCGGTAAGTGATGTGCTATTAAAGTACAAGACATTTGGTGCCTAATATAAGGAATTTTACGAGTTCTTGATGTGGCTTATTATAGTTTTTATGTGTTTTTTTTGTGTTAATATTGCAGAAAAGATAGGTTGACATGATTTTGGAAGAAAATTGCAGATTTTGTTGAAGTGCAGGACATACGAGTCATCCTATGAGTCGTAGCCCAAGCAATGAATTGTAGCGTGCTCTCGTAGCATGAAATAATGAGCAAAAATAAAACATCTACTAAGTAGAGGTCAGCCCTATAAGGCCACTCTACGAGTCGTAGGTCTCACTACGACTCGTATAGGTGAGTTCGTAGCAAGAAAAAAAGAGCTAAAAGTTTGGATCAAGAATGGAAGGCCTAGACTATGAGAGGAGCATACAATTCGTAGCCTAGCAACCACTTGTACAAGTAGGTCATAACAGTCAAGTCCAAAATGCAAAGCGCCTACTACAAAATCCCGATTATGACTTGTAGGTCACCCTATGAGTCATACCTGCTGTTAGCTGTCTTTTCTATTTAATTTTTAGGGTTGAATTATAAATAGTATAAATACTTAATGATAGGGTTTAGACTGATTGGAGAGGGGGGAGGGGAGAAAAAAAGAGATGACACATTGAATATTGTAAAGGACACTTTGAATATTCTCCCTTGAATATTAGGGTTTCTAGGGTTTAGTGTAGATTCTCACTTTTAATCTGAAGACCCACTTCTGGGGATTGCAAAACTCACATTGTACTCATTCTCCATTAATCCAAGCTTGTGGTTTGCAACTTATAGTGTTCTTGTTCTTCATTATTTTGGGTAAACTCTCAACTATGTCTTCTATTTGCATTATTGTTGATTTTTCCTTACCCATGCATAGCTAAGCATCCACAACTTGGGCTTGTGGAAAACATGAGTAGTTGACTTGAAATAACCTACAATTTGAGCATTTCTTTGATTGAGGTTTTGCATATACTATTATTTCCCTTCATTTTGATTGTTGTTTGGTGGTGGCCAACACCAAACCCCACCTACTATCATGATCCCGACCAAGGAAGTGACGAATAGGAAAAGGGAAGTAAATGAAAGAGTTCGATTAATGTATTCTCATCTAATCAACCACATCTGACCAAGGGGAGGTTGACTGGGATAATGGATAACGGTTAGTTGGCACACCATGATTTTCGACCATGCGCCATGGTAAAATACGACCTTCACTTTCATAAGAGGGAAGGAAGAACCTAAGTTGCCGTCCAGTGTGCGAATTCCTAATTACAGTTATGTTGTCTAGGGTAATTGAGTCAACGAATCACGGGGAATACAATTCTCAAGTTGTCCCTAAATTTGAGTGTCTTCCCATATAGTTAGTATAGTGTTTATTTTTAGTTTTGTTCTTAAATCACAAACCCCCCCTCCCCCCATATTTAGAGATTTTAGTAATTGATGCTTGAAATCATTGGTAATGGATCTCCATAGTCAAGCCCCGTATTCCCTGCAGATTCGACCCTAGCCTTTGGTTAGGTCAATTGCTGATAATGACCACTTTCATATTGGGGCATGAACATCATAAAAAATTATGGTGCTGTTGTCGAGAAATACGACTAGGTTCTTGACTTGATTTTACTAGGAGTTAGTTCAAGTGTTGATTACTAGATTCTCTTGTATATTACTTTTTTTGTTTTATTTCTTTCCAGGGCATATGAAAAAACAAGAAGATCTGCGGAGTGTCCCTGATCATAACATTAGCCTTCACATACACCTATGTATAAGGAGCTATATTATATAGAGAACACTTGGTTTTCAGCTGATCAGTGGGCTTTTCAGACTAACATCCAATGGTCCAATCAAGTCCATTGGTGCCAAGGTCAAGGAAACTACAATTGGACCTATGGAAGAGAATGTTCTTATAGATATACCCAGGGTAATTATGAGAAAAATAGAGGTCCAGACGCCAAGTGGAGCAGAAGAGATAGTCTCAGGAATGATCCTTATATGCCACCTCACCATCACAATGCAGACATAAGTAATTCCAGAATTGAGGAGATGTTTGATCACCTGATGAAGAAGGTTAAGACACAGGATGAGATTCTACATGAAATGAGATTAGATATTACAATCATAAATCAGAAAATAGGGTCTCATTGTGTGGCTATCAAATAGCTTGAACAATAGTATGGTCAAGTATTGACTTTTCTTGATGTGTCAGAGTGGTAGCTCGCCTAGCAATACAGTTCAAACTTCAAAGAATGAAGAGCATTGTACGACGGTGACTACTAGGGGTGGCAAAAGCATCATTGATTCTCCTATGTCAGTTGAGCTAAAAGATGTTTTAAGATGTGGTTTATGGAAATGGGTATGGCAAGGATGTGATAAATAAATCAGTTGAAGAGCCAAAGCAGTACAAACCCATCCCAAGGCCTCCTCCTCCTTTCCCTCAAAGACGCAAGATGAGGGAGGAGGAAAAGCAAATTCAAGAACTCACTCTCCATGTTAAAACATCTATTCATTAACACTCTTCACATCGAGTCAGTGGAGAAGCTGCCCACTATATCCTGCATAATTAGAGATGTCGAGTTTGCAAGGGCACTATGTGATCTAGGTGCCAGCATAAATCTGAAGCCCTTTGCAGTCTACAAGAAACTTAGATTGGGAGCCTCTACTCCAAATAACAGGCAATATCTAGTACTCATTCCCCTCATTTTCATACCACCACCTTTTGAGCACGATAGAAAGTTAGAAAAAAATTAGGGATCCAATTCATATGTTTAAGGTGGAAGAAAAAGAAAAATTATGGAAGAACAAGGTTTGAGAAATTGGTGAAGTTTGAGTAGCCAAGTGGTCTAAGTCGTGCCGCGACAATAAATCAAGCGCTATTGGGAGGCAACCCAAGGTATGTTTTGTTTTACCCTTACATTCTCTATTGTTGCTTGATTTGATGCATTGAGGACAATGCACAACTTTTTCGGTGGGGTGTGCGCAGTTATGTATCTTGGTGAAGTCTGAGTAGATTAGGGTCCATAACTACCCGAAATTTTGATCCCGAAGTTTTCTTGTCGTATTTCTTTTTCTATGAGGATGAGTTTATTTTCTGTTGAACCAACATGTTTAGGTAGTGTAGATAATTTTTAGATGTATGGTAATTACTATCTTTCGACATATATAAAATTTTGAAATGCTTGTTCAATGTTTTGAAAATTTGGTACCCTCAAAATTTTTGAAATTGTTGGTTATTTTTGCAATCATGTCTGCAATTATTTGGCAATGTTTATTCTGATAAAGAGAAGACAAGTTGATGCTTGAAGCATGACCTGTGAGTCTATACTTGATTGTGTATGCGACGCCATGTGTGTGTGAGCTTATTTTTTCGCATTCATGTATTATGTATGGACTCAAAACTTGACTTATTACTCTAAGATTGGACAGGTGATGTGGTTGGTTGGGAAAGGATCTTAGGCCATTGTTCTTTTAGTGAAGTCCACTTTTGCCTATATGACTTACCAAATCTGATAGTTTGTCCCTTGTTCCAAATGCTTGAGCTTTTCCTGTACCTGTTCTTTGTTGACACCTATCTAGCCTAGCCTTGTTTTTGTGAAATACCTTGACATTGGCCCTGGTCTATCCTTGAACATGTGAACCTTGATTGAGGCAAAAAAGCTAAGTTGAGAGTGGCTACCAAAAGTGGCCCTGGTTTAGGGAATGGATGTTGTGTACTTCATCTCAGGCTAAAAGTTGAAGGTGGCCTTTGTTGTGGTAAAGTAATGAAAATGGGGTGGTTAGTTGAGAAAGAAAGAAAGAAAAGAAAAGTCCTATGCCGGTGAGAAAAAGAAAAGAAAAGTTGCCTTAAATTGAAGATAATAGCAAAATTAGTTCAAGAATAAGGCAAAGCTACAAAAGAGAAAGAAAGCACCCAGGAAAATCTTGAAAAAGGAGAATAAGGGCGTATTTAGTGAGAATGTGAGTTAGGGAGGTAAGAGTGTTGGTAAACATAGTTCAAAGATAGCTTTTAGTCACTATTTGCCTAAAATGCCATACCAAAGCCCCATGAGCCTATGTTGCAATCCATTAAGTCCTCAAGTGATCCAAATCCACTTTGTCATCAGCCCATAGTTGAGTATAGAGGCAAGCCTATGGTGTTAGTCATTTTTCATGAATTTCATCTGTGAGAGTGAGAATGCTTGCACAGTCCCCAAATGATAAATGCTTTTCGAGTGAGAAAGAGGGACTCCTTTTCTATGAGGGCATTTTCACCACATGATTGGCATATAACCAAGTGACTGTGGATTGTTGATACTCTTTCATTTGTCATAGTTGGATTGTTAGATACATCTTTATGTTTTGGTTTGCTTAGTAGCTTCGCAATCAGGTTTTGAAAGTGAGAGTTGGGTACCTAAACTGGAGTAAAGTGATGTATATGCCATTAGAGTAGCTACTATGTGTTTCTCATTGTCCTCTTAGATCGAGTCATCGCTTGAGGACAAGCAACAGTTCTAAGTTGAGAGTGTTGATCTGCAGTCAAAATACAACACATTTGGTCCCTAAAATAAGGGATTTTTCTAGTTCTTAATGCGACTTTTTATGGTTTTTATGTGTTTTTGTATTGATATTGTAGAAAAGATAGGTTGACATGATTTTGGGAGAAAATTGCAGATTTTCCTGAAATGCAGGACCTACGAGTCATCCTATGAGTCATCGCCTAAGCAACAAGTCATAGGGTGCTCTTGCGCCAAGAAATAGTGAGCAAAAATAAAAAGTTTTCTAGGTGGAGGTCATCCCTACGAGTCGTAGGTCTCACTACGACTCGTATAGGTGGGTTCGTAGCAAGAAATAGAGAGCTAAAAGTTTGGACCAAGAACTGAAGGCCTAGACTATGAGAGGAGCATACGATTCATAGCCCAAGCAATGACTCGTACCAGTGAGTCGTAACAGGTAAGTTCAAAATGCAATGTGCCTACTACAAAATCCTAATACGACTCATATATCACCCTACAAGTCGTACCTATGCAATATACCTGCTTCCAACTGTCTTTTCTATTTAATTTTTAGGGTTAAATTGTAAATAGTATAAATACTTAATGATAGGATTTATATAGATGGGGACGGGGAGGAAAAGAGCTGATACATTAAATATTGTAGAGGACACTTAGAATATTCTCCTTTGAGTATTCTTAGGTTTTTTCTAGGTTTTAGTGTAGATTCTCACTTTTAATTTGAATACCCACTTTGGGGATTGTAAAACTCACATTGTACTCATTCTCCATTAATCCAAGCTTGTAGTTTGCAACTTGTAGTGTTCTTGTTTTTCATTATTTTAGGCAAACTCTCAACTATGTCTTCTATTAGAATTTTTGTTGATTTTGCCTTAGTCTTGAGTAGCTAAGCACCCATAACTTGTGGTCGTGGGAACCATGAGTAGTTGACTTGAAATAACCTAGTCTTTGAGCATTTCTTTGATTAGGGTTTTTGCATGCATTGTTTATTTTTCTTCATTTTGATTGTTGTTTGGTAGTGGCCAACACCAAAACTCACCTACTATCATGATCCCGACCAAGGTAGTGACGAATAAGAAAAGAGAAGTAAATGACAGGATTTGATTGATGTGTTCTCATATAATCAACCAAACCTGACCAAGGAGAGGTTGACTGGGACAATGGTTAATGGTTAGTTGGCACACAATAGTTGCCGCCCATACATCATAGTTAAATTTAACCTTCACCTTCACAAGAGGGCTGGAAGAACCTAACTTAGCATCCTGCATGCAAATTCCTAGTTAGAGTTCTATTGTCAAGGGTAATTGAGTCAATGAATCATGGGGAACACAATTCCCAAGTTGTCCCTAAATTTGAGTGTCTTCTCGTATAGTTAGTATAGTGTTTAATTTTTAGTTTTGTTCTTAAATCACAAAACCCCCTCATGTAGAGATTTTAGTAATTGATGCTTGAAATTATTGGTAGTGGACTCCATAGTCAAGCCCCGTATTCCCTGTGGATTCGACCCTAACCTCTGGTTAGGTTAATTGCTGACAGCGACCGCTTTCTTATTGGAGCGTGAACGTCATTAGTAAGATGAAGTTTTACCATATCTTATCCAATCACCTCTGCCCAATACTTCTTCAGTCTGCCTCTACCCTTCCGCGTAACCACTAACTCCAACCTCGCGCACCTCTTAACAGGAGTATCAGTACTTCTTCTCTGCACATATCCAAACCATCGTTGTTTCATTTGCCTCATTTTGTCAACAACAGGGGCCACCTCTAAACTTTCTTCCATCTTAACATCCTCATCTCCATGTCCTGCATCTTCTGAAGATGTGAGTTTTTGATTGACCAACACTCTACCTCTATAAAAAAGATGGTCTAATCACCATTTTGTAAAACTTACCTCTAAGTTTAGGTGGTATCTTCTTATCACACAATGCTTCAGAGGCAAGCCTACATTTCATCCATGCTCCCTATGCGATGTGTGACATTAACATTAATCCCGCCACTGCTCTGGATGATGGACCTAAGATATTTAAAGTTTTATTTTTGGGAATAGATTGAGCGGCAAGCTTTACTTCAACATCTGCTTCATCCCTAACAACACCGAATTAGCACCCGAAGTATTTTGTTATGTTCCTGCTCAATTTGAACCCTTTGGATTCCAAAGTATGTCTCTAAACCTCCAATCTATCATTAGCTTAAGCCCGAGTTTCATCAATTCGTACTATGTAATCCGCAAATAGCATACATCATGCAACCTCCTCTTAAATAGATCATATCAGCTCATCTATTACTAAGGGAAAAAGAAAAGGGTTCAACACAGATTCTTGATGAAATCCATCTTAACAGGAAAATTCTCCAGTCCCCTCGCATCGTTCTCACTTGAATTTTGGCTCAGCGATACATGTCCTTTATCACCCTAATATACACTATTGGAACACCTTTCACATCTAAATACCTTCATTAAACACCTTTCACCTCTAGACACCTGCATAGGACCTCCCTCGGGACTTTGTCATAGGCCTTCTCGAGATCAATGAACACTATGTGAGGGTCATTTTTTTTCTCTATATTTCTCTACTAGTTTCCTAACAAGATGAATTGCTTTAGTGGTCGACCTCTTCAACATGAATCCAAACTGATTCTCAGAAGTAAACACTCCTTTTCTCACCCTCATTTCCACCACTCTTTCCCAAACCTTCATAGTATGGCTTAACAACTTGACACTGCTATAATTATTATAATTTGGAATATTATCCTTGTTCTTGTACGATGGAACCATCGTACTCCTCCTCCATATATCGAGAATCTTAGTAGTCTTCATAGTAGCATTGAATAGCCAAGTCCACCAATCCATACCATCTTTGACCATGCTCTTCCAAAAACCCACCGGAAACTCATCACGGCTGATCTCCCTCCCTCCCTTTATCTTATTAATAGCATGTCTAACCTCATCAACTCTGAAACTCTTGCAACAACTAAAATCTTGATGACTATCGGTGGGTGCCAGCTCACCCAGCTCAATATCTCTATCTCCTTTCTTATTTAAGAAATTATGAAAGTAAGCTTGCCAACTTAGCTTAATTGAAGTCTCATCCACCAACATCTCACTCTCTTCATCCTTAATGCACTTCATTTGGTCCAAGTTGTAAGGTTTCCTCTTTCTCTCTCTCTTGATGAAGAACCATAATTCTTGAAAAAGAAGAATCAAGAAATCCTTTGTTAGAATTCTTGAGTTCATTTTTTGAAATCCTAGGTTATGATCTAAGATTTCTCTTAGAGATCCATGAATAGATAAAGAAATTTAGGTCGAAAAACTTGAAATTTATGGAGAATAACTTACCTTGATGATGAATCTTGAAAGCTATCCCTAACTTGATGTTTTATACATTTTGGGACATTGAAATAAACTCCAAAGGTTATAGGGTAAAAGTACCCCCAAAACATAATAAAAAGACATCATTTAATTTATCTAGAAGAGTCTGCGTCCACAGTGCAATGTGGAGCTGGTGCGGACTTCGGACAGCTTTGCACATAGTTCTTTGTGTGTTGATAATCATAGTCATTTAATTCAAAGATATTTAATTTAATAGGTCAAGGAACACCTAATTCTTTGTGTGCTGAAAGTTATATCATTTAAAGTTGACCCTTAATATGAAGAACTTAATCGATTGGAATATTTTGAACTCAACTAAGTACTAGAGGTCTCGTATGACCCTAATCCACTTATAATACACTTCCCACATATAAGAATGAAACTTAAAACATAGGTACATGTAAGGCTTCACTAGGTTCAAGTTATGTATATATGATGAAAAAATTCTGATCCTATGAATAGAGTTGTTGGGTGTTACACCAACTCACTTATATAGATATAGGTTTTTTCACATAAACATGATTTTTTTTTGTTTTAAATCCGCTCTATCCAGCATACATATTTCTTTCTGATTATATTTCTTAAACTGGGTTTGATACTAGAAATGAAAGTCTTTTCATTTTTCTGCCAAGTAATATTTGATTTAATAGATGATGACTTGAAATTTATTTCTTGGAGGTCAATTATGAATTTTCCTACTAAATAGTATTAATTTTGCATGATCTTCTATTCAATTTTGGTTGACTAGGTAAAGAATGAGTCAATAATTATAATTTATTTTTTCTATTTTATAATGTTTATTTTTCTTGTTAAAATTATATTTTTTTGTAGGTTTTCAAGATTGATAAATTTGGTCTACTTTTGGCTTCTAACCAAATCTAACGTAAATCTTTTTATGTATAGAATGTTATTTACAAAATTTTCAATTGTTATCTTAAAAAGATATCTCAGAATAGCGATAAAAATTTTTCTTTTGTTCCTTGATTTCTACCCCTCGATTTCTTTCTCTACCTCAACTTGAGAGTTATGGATTTTCAGGCACAATTTTTTTCTCTTTTTTCTCCTTGCTTTTTGGTATCTCTATTGCAACATGTAGGATTCAGAGACCTCATATACATTTCTCATTTCCATAATTTGCAAGACACAGAGAGACAAACCATGTCATATTTGAACGCATTGAAGAAAAATAACGAAAGTGTTATATTCAGCAGAGATGATGTTGTGGGGTTTGTCAATCATACTCAAGGAGAACATAAGAAGGACAATGAGAAAATTAAACAATGAAAACGATAATGGAAGCTTTAAAGAAGAGAATTGAATCTTTGAAGAGGAAACTAGCAGATATAAAAAAAACACATCTCGAACAAAAACAATCCCTTGAAATTGAAAAAACCAAGATACAAAAACTTGACATCCAGTTAAAGCATACTCAAGAGAAGCAAATACATATTGAACAACTAAATAATCCAGCTTCCCAAGGAATTAAATCCACCACTCAACCTCTACCTCTTTTGGGAGATGCTGAGTTTTTCAGAAGTGGTGGTCGACATTTAAGGAAGAGAACAAACAAGAGGGAATAATAATTTTTTTATCATTGCAATTTCATTTTTTCCCTTACAGAGAAGTTTTTCCTTCATTTATTTATCAATATGTTGTAGATCCGCGTTACAGTTTAAGGAAATTACTCATTGAAAAAATAAAATTAATAATTAAAGACTGCAAGAGAATATTTTTAAAAGGAAATTAGAGAGTGCCTAGGTAAATAAGATGCCCCAAAAATGTGCTTCGGAAATACCCATAATTGTAATTATCATATATCTCAAAATTCGTATGTGGCATCAAAAATCCGACTTCATATTCTTGATCAGAGGGCAAAATTGACTGAAAAATGGCTATAACCCCGATTTTAGAGGGCCCATAGCAAAAAAATAATTTTTGCAAAAATTTCTTATCCAGTGTGCATCCGTGACCAAATCGCGACGCGGTCTGGGCACGTAGCAGTGTAATTTTGTCATTAGCGATGGATCCGCATCGTGGACCAGACGCGGACAAGTTCAACTTTTTCCTTAGTTTTTTTATTTCGGCCCTAAGAGCCTTGGGGTCATAGACCCATGCCCACTTATGCATGAAAACACCTATACTTAGCCATTTGTCAACTCTATATCACTCAAGACCCTCTAAAGAACCTCTTCAAGACTTTACCAAATAATTTATTCACATTTCAAGGGTTTCAATTAACTTTGGAACTCAAGGATTCTCTTCAAGCTCCAATTTCTCTTCAAGCGCAACTCAATAAAACCCAATTTTGTGGTATGTGGGTTTTATCTATTGGGTCCTTTCACCCATGAAGCTCAATCTTTCTTTTTATGAAAATCGCATGTTTTCAAGTTGTGTTATCTGTGGATATTTCTTATAATGGATGTCGATTATAAATTATGTTGGGGTTTTATAAAATATTGATTGATTATGCATGTTTATGTAATTCAAAGTTATACTATGAATTAGGTTGTCTATTAAGACTATGCATGTTTTGAGCTATGAAACTATGATCTATTATGGGATTTGATGATGGTTTTCAAGGTATTCTACTTGAGGGTTTTACTATGTATTGGTGGATTGATTTACATTGAGTTTTCTAATATTATTTCACTCTTGAATTGCATGATTTTGAACTAGGATTACACACCCACCAAGTGTTTGATAAAATGTCTTGACAAGGATTCTTAAGTTATTGATGAACTACAACATGGTTTATAAGTCAAGTGACTTTATGATGACTAAGTGATTGTATGTATGCATTGAATTCTTGAAAAGTATCTATAGTATTACACGTTGACCACACCTTATTGGGGGTGACATGCCCAATCACTTTGTCGAGGGGGTGACATGCCTCAATGTCACGACCCAACCTAGGGCCTAGACGTGACACGACGAATGGGGAACCCGAAGGAACCCTAAACAACCTTTTAACTTATCATTACACATCATTGGTCGTGAGAGCATGTAAAAGACATAAAGTGTAAGAATAGGGGCAAAGAGACTAAGGGGAAAGCTTGCATAACATCATAATCAAGAGACAAGGAGTCAAAGCTCAAATCATAGATACGTAGTATGTCTAACAAACACCTCTACTACATAGATAATAGCGGGGCCAAGACAAAGAAACCAGGCTCACCCTCATAGTCAAATGGAGCATAAAGAAGAGTGTCTCAATACATAATGAGAGAAACATAGATAAACATCCTCGAAATGGAGGACTCACCAACTAGCATGAGTAGTACCGAACTACCCATGTGGAGGAGGAGGATGATCAACTTGGGCTCCGGTTCCTACATGGTGATATGATGTAGGCAAGAGTATATGATAGTACGTTTGAATTTATTAAGTATGTAGGATGCAATGCAACAAGAGATAGACATCATAATCAAAATGCACAATAATAGTCAATAGGCATAATATAACAATATGACATATATGATCAATGCTTAAGTAAAACATGCTTAAGTAACTTATGCTTATATAGAATATCATATGTGTAGAAAAGACCAAGCTAGATTTCCAAAGTACAAACCCCTTGGTAGGGTGATGATGATCTTACCCATCATCCTAGTGTATGAGGTACAAACACCTCAACTAGGTTAATGATGATCGCACCTATCACCCTGGTATGTGAGGTACAAACCCCTCAACTAGGTTAGTGGCAATCTCACCTACAACCCAGGTGTTTGAGGTACTAACCCCTTACTAGGTTACTTAGTCTCTTAGTCCCCCCGGATCGGGTATGGTCTAATGCAATACCTTAAATAGAATATATCATATGCACAAGCCCTTTTCATTACCACATAGTCATTAATATCATATCTCATGCTGTGGACCTTTAATTCCTCAAGAAACAACATTCAAACATGTTATCAAACACTTAGAGATGTGTAGTGCTGGTGTAAAATCATGCATTTCAAGAGTGAAATCATGCTGCTAAATTCCCTGTAAAAGCTTCAATAGATACTTAGTAACACCTTAAAGTAATAAACATCAAAACCTTTTACCAATCCTTTCAATAAATCTTAGATTCGTAGCTCAAAATATGATAAAATAGTCATAATTCATATACTCAAACATAGTGTACAGTGACTTTCATAATAATTAAGACCCATGAATAAATCACCTTTAAATCATGCAATTCGAAAGAAAAGGAAGTTTGGGCATCATGGGTGAAAGGAACCCATGAATGAAATCGATATACCTTAGCTTTGGAGAAACTCTTGTTGAAGATTGAAAATGGAGGATTGAATCTTGAAGGAAATCCTTAGACCCAGAAGAGGTTTTGAGACTTGAATTTAGGAGTGAAAAATATGGCTAAGTGTTTGAGTGAGTATTGGGGAATGTTCAGGATTATATGAGGGTAAAATATGGCTAAGTATAGGTAAATACACATTTGGGAACACTTAGGCCCAAGACTTAGAAGTCTTGGACCGAGTTGAACAAAATAGTCCCAAAAATATGCATTTGCATGTTGCGGAAGTAGCATGCTTTGCTCACTATTTTCAGCCCATTTGGAAAATTCATAATTTGATTTGGTTGCTTAAAAATTTGAGTTAGACTCTTTCCCCCCCTCAGCTTGACCCCGTGAACAAGAATATGAAGTTAGATTTTGGATATTATGCATGAATTTTTAGATATATGAAAATTACGATTCTGGACACTTCTGAGGCACATTTTCGGGCACTTTTTGGGGTCATTTCAGTATCTCACCCTTGGGAACATTTGTCCCTAAATGGAAAAGAGGCGTATAAGACAAGAGTGATCATAAAAAAATCAGCCCAAATAAGAATGTAACATTACATTTAAAACACCATTTCTAATTCTCAACATAAGTGTAAAATCATCATGAATTTGCCAACTTAAACACAAATGCATATGAATGACATAGGGGCTAGAATATAAGACTTGAAATCACATAGAAGACTTAGAATTAGTACCTTAGGCTTGAGTTGAGTGGAAAAGATAAGGATACCATTTTTGCATGTCCACTTCGGCCTCCCATGTAGCACTTTCGACTTGTTGGTTCCTCCAAAAGACCTTAACGGATGCCACCTCTTTGTTCCTCAATCTCTTCACTTGCCTATCCAAAATCTGAAGCGAACCTCCTCATAAGTCAAGTTATCCTCAATAACCCCCACAACACCAAGAGGCACAATAGCATTGGGATCACCCACACATTTCCTCAACATAGAGATATGAAATACCGGATGAACCAATCCTATCTCACTAGGTAACTTCAACTCATGAGCTACCTTGCCAACCCTCTTTATAAAATACAAGGACCAACATATCTCGGACTCTACTTCCCCTTTTACCAAAATGAACCACACCTTTCATAGAGGAAACTTTCAAATAGACCCAATCACCCACTTTAAATTCAAGGTCTCTATGTACGTATACATTGAATTCATGAAAAGTATCTATAGTGTTGCAAGTTTACCATACCTTCTTGGGTGGTGACATGCCCAATCACCTTGTCGAGGGGGTGACATGCCTCAACGTCACGACCCAAGCTTAGGGCCTAGACATGACACGATAAATTGGGAACCCGAAGAAACCCCAAACAAGCCTCTTAACTTATCATTACACATCATTGGTTGTGGGAGCATGTAAAGACATAAAGAGTAAGAATAGGAGCAATGGGACTAAGGGGAAAGCTTGCATAACATCATGATCAAGAGATAAAGAGTCAAATATTATATCTTAGATACATAGCATGTCCAACAAATACCTCTATGACATAGATAAGAGAGCGGGCCAAGACAAAGAAATCAGGCTCACCCTCATAGTCAAATAGAGAATAAATAAGAGTGTCTCAATACAAAATGAGAAAACATAGAAAAATGTCCCGAAATGGGGGATTCACCAACTAGCATGAGTAGTACCAAACAAGTCACGTGAAGGAAGAGGATTATCAACTTGGGTTCCGGTTCCTACATGGTGATATCATATAGACAAGAGTATGCGTTAGTACGTTTGAATGTACTAAGTATGTATGATGCAATGCAACAAGAGATAGGCATCATAATCAAAATGGATAACAATAGGCAATAAGCATAATATAACAATATGGAATATATGATCAATGCTTAAGTAAAACATTCTTATGTAACTCATGCTTATATACGATATCATATGTATAGACGAGACCAAGCTGGATCTCCAAAGTACAAACCCCTTGATAGGTTGATGATGATCTCAGCTATCACCCAGGTGTGTGAAGTACAAACCCTTAAACTAGGTCAATGATGATCGCACCCATCACGCTAGTGTATGAGGTACAAACTCCTCAACTAGGTTAGTGGTAATCTCACCTACCACCTTGTGTTTGAGGCACTAATCCCTCAACTAGATTACACTAGCTCTTAGTCCCCTCAGATCGGGCATGGTCTAATGCAATATTTTGTATAGAATATATCATATACACAAGCCCCTTTCATCATCATATAGTAATTCATATCATATCTCATGCTTTGGACCTTGAATTCCTCAAGAAACCACATTTGGACATTTTATCAAACATTTAGAGGGTGTATAGTGCTAGTGTAAAACCATGCATTTCAAGATTGAAATCATGCTAGTAAATTCAATGTAAAAGATTCAATAGATACTTGGTAACATCCTCAAGCAATAAACATAAAAACCCTTTACCAATCCTTTTAATAAATCTTAGATTCATAGCTCAAAATATGGTAAAACAGTCACAATTTCATATACTCAAACATAGTGTGCACTTATTTTCATAACAATCAAGACCCATGAATAAATCACCTTTAAATCATACAATTTGAAAGAAAAGGAAGTTTAGGCATCATGGGTTAAAGGAAACCATGAAACAAACTCACATACCTTAGCTTTGGAGAAACTCTTGGTGAAGATTGAAAATGGAGGCTTGAAGTTTGAAGGAAATCCTTAGATTCGGAAGAGGTCTTGAGACTTGAGTTTACGAGTGAAAAATATGGCTAAGTGTTTGAGTGAGTATTGGGGAATGTTTAGGATGATATGAGGGTGAAATATTGCTAAGTATAGGTAAATACTTGTTTTGAAACACTTAGGCCCAAGACTTAAAAGTCTTGGACCGAGTTGAACAAAACAGTCCCAAAAATATGCACCTGTGCGTCGAGGAAGCGACACACTTTACTCACTTTTTTCATCCCACTTGGAAAATTGATAATTTTGATTCGGTTGCTTAAAAGTTAGGGTTAGACCCTTTTTTCCCCTAAGTTTGACCCCCTAAACAAGAATGCAGTTAGAATTTTGATATCACGCATGAATTATTAGATATATGAAAATTACGATTTTGATCACTTTCGAGGCACACTTGCGAGCACTTTTTGGGATCATTCACTCAACCACCTTGTTGAAGGGTGACATGCTCGTACTACCATATTGAGGGGTAGATACCTCGACCACCTTGTTGGGGGGTGACATGCCCATACTACCATGTTGAGGGGTAGATACCTCAACCACCTTGTTGGGGGGTCACATGCCCATACCACCATGTTGAGGGGTAGATACCTCGACCACCTTGTTGGGGGAGGGGGTGACATGTCAATACCACCATATTAAGGGGTGGATACCTCAATCACCTTCCTAGGGGTGGACATGCCTTCGATTCCAAGTAATAGTTTGCTTGGTCTATGTTGGTTATGGTCTCTTTCCACACATGTAATCTAGATTTCGAAAGTTATATGATTCACAAGCATGTTTAACTTCAAGTATTGATCATGTATGCCACATTGATAATATACTTATCCATTGCTTATAATTATGCATCTTGAATATGTTGGCCTGTGTCTTGTTGCATTGCATCTTACATACTTAGTACATTAAAATGTACTAATGCATACTCTATGCCCACATGATGTTACTATGTAGGAACCGGAGCACCTCTCGATCATCCTCCACGTGGCTAGTATTGGTGTTTCGAAAGATAAGATTTGGTTAGTCATCGAGGTTAGGTACACTAGCTGTGCTACTCTTACTATTTGATATCTCTTTAAGTTGAACACTTGATACTATGAGGGTGAGCTGGGAAAGTGACTTAGCCCCCGCTCTAATCTATGTTAGAGGTGTTGTTGGAATAATTTTGATGTACTTATCCTATTAGCTTGACTCTTGAGTATTTTATGATTATCAAAGACTTCCTTTAGTCCCATTTTCCATTATTTGTATCTCTTGTTGTTGCTATTTTGGTTCTGTGACCAAGGATGTGATTTTGATATGCTAAGAGGCTTGTTTGGGGTTCTTTCGGGTTCCCCATTCGCTGTGTCACTTCTAGGCTTAGGCTTGGGATGTGATAAACTTGGTATCATAACATTAGGTTGTTAATGGTCCTCGAAATCCAACACACCTCGTCAATTAGAGTCTTATTCATGGTTGCGAAGCACGCCATAACTATGAATGAGAGTCTATAAGGAGATTTAGGAAATGTTTCATTTCTTCATGGTCTATATGGTGATTTATATGTGAGTGTAAGACTTTTCTCCTAACGAATGCTCTTTGCTATTCTAGATCACGCCGATTCCAAGTGGGAGACAAAGGAAAACCCGTATACTCAAGGAGTAACCAGCCCCTACCGTTCCTCAAGTCCTCAAGGTGGAGGGATAGCCCAAGATGAGTTCTGGGATGCTATTACAATGTTGTATTATGCTATGACCAACCAAATCCACAAAGGGGTCCAAGCCCCTCATGCTCCCACTCTAGATTCTAGGGTGAGGGATTTCACTATAATGAACCCACCGGAGTTCCACAAATCTAAGCCAGATGAGGATCCCTAAGAGTTCATCGATGAGGTATACAAAGTACTATCTATTATTGGGGCCAATTCAGAGGAAAGAGCGGATTTGGCAGCCTATCAACTCAAAGGGCTGGCTCAAGTTTTGTTTAAACAATGGAAGTCAGAGAGGAGAGATAATGATGCTATTCCTTAGGAGGAGTTCAAAGCCACATTCCTCAACCGGTTCTTTCCTATCGAGCTAAGGGAGGCTAAAATGATAGAGTTTATGAACCTTAAACAAGGTTACATGAGTGTGAGGGAGAATGCTCTAAAGTTCAACCAACTCTCCAAGTATGCCCCACAATTGGTAGCTGAGCCAAGATCAAGGATGAACAAATTTGTGTCGGGTATGTCCGACGTGGTTAATGAGAAGTGTCGTACCTCCATGCTTATAGGTGATATAGGTTTGTCCCGCCTCATGACATATGTCGAACAACTAGCTTAGAAAGAGAAGAAGTGGTGAGTCCAAGAGGGATCGTCTTAAAAGTGGATTCCAAAATTCCAAGGGTGGCCGACTTCCTCCAGGCCACAAGTTCCAAGGCCAAGTGTCTCCCAGTGCTCGTAGCAGGAGGTTTGCTAATGACAATCCAAGATTTCAAGGTGGTAGCTGTCTGGTGCCTAACTCTATATGCCAAAGGTGTGGTAGGAACCATAATGGCCCATGTTTGAAGAACTATAATGCTTGCTATAATTGTGGTGAAGTGGGTCACAATGTGATCGATTGTCCTCCTGCTCAAAAAAAAGGTAGAGATGATCGTCCACAAGGCCGAGACGATAATGCTCGATAAAGGGGAAGAGGAGACCAATGAGGGTGTGCTCCAATGTATGATAGATTCTATGCTCTTCAAGCGAGACTAGGGGCTGATGAGGTGTCCGATGTCATCACCGGTATGTTAAAGGTTTTTGATTTTGATATATATGCATTGATACACTCGAGTGGAACTCTTTCTTTTGTTACTCTTTTGTTTCCAAAAAGCTTCATATTAGCCCCGAAATATTGTATAAACCTTATGAAGTGTCTACCCCATTTGTGAGTCCATTGTTGCTAGAAGAGTCTACAGAAATTATCCCATATTCGTATTGCATACAATCTTGCCTTGTAATTTTGTTGAGTTAGATATGGTGGATTTTGATTTTATTCTTAGGATGGATTGGTTGCATGCGTATTATACTTATATTGAATGTAGGATCCGTACAGTTAAATTCTAATTCCCTAATGAACCCATCCTTTAATAGGAAAGTTGTGATGTGCTGGTCAAGGGTAGATTCATCTCTTTTCTTAAAGCCCAAAATTTGATTTCTAAGGGTTGTCTCTATCATCTTGTGAGGGTTAGGGATGTTGAGTCCAAAGTCCTTCCTATTGAGTCGATTCCGGTGGTTAATGAGTTTCTTTATGTTTTTCCTGATGAGCTTCCTAGTGTTCCTCCCGGAAGGGAAATAGATTTTGGTATAGACATCATTCCCGATACTCGACCCATTTCTATTCCCCCTTGCCGTTTGGCCCCGACAAAGTTGAAGGAGCAATTGAGGGATTTTTTGGAGAAGGGTTTCATAAGGCCTAGTAAGTCACTTTGGGGTGCACCGGTAATATTTGTGAAGAAATAGGATGGTTCACTTAGGATGTGCATTGATTATTGGCAACTTAAAAGAGTCACCATAAAGAACAAGTACCCTCTACCAAGGATTAATGACCTTTTTGATCAACTTCAAGGGGCTAGTCGCTATTCTGAGATTGATCTTTGGCCTAGTATCACCAAGTGAAAGTGAGGGAGTGTGACATTGCCAAGACGACTTTCCGGACTAGGTATGGGCACTTTGGGTTTGTGGTTATGTCCTTTGGGTTGACTAATGCACCGACTATATTTATGGATCTTATGAATAGGGTCTTTAAACCCTACCTTGACTTGTTTGTGTAGTTTTTATTAATGATATCTTGATTTGTTCCCATAGTAAGGAGGATCATGTGGATCACTTGAGGGTGGTGTTCCAAATCTTGAGGGAGGAGAGATTGTATGCTAAATATCAAAAATGTGAGTTTTAGTTGAAAGAGGTTGCTTTTCTAGGGTATGTGGTTTTGGGTGAAGGCATTAAGGTGGATCTTAAGAAGATGGAAGTGATCAAAAATTGGCAGATACCTTTGAATCCATTAGACATTAGAATTTTCTTGGGTTTGGAGGGTTATTACCGGAGGTTTGTGAATGACTTCTCTTCTTTTGCTTCTTCTTTGTCTAAACTGACACAAAAGAAGGCAAAATTCGTGTGGACTGATTAATGTGAAAAGTGTTTCCAAACTTTGAAGGTAAGCTTGTCTCCACTCCTATCTTGTCTCTACCAGAAGGGTTGGAAGGATTTGTGGTATATTGAGGTGCCTCAAGAATTGCTTTGGGGTATGTTTTGATGCAAAGTGGTAAGGTGATAGCTTATGCCTCTAGACAACTCAAGGTGCATGAGACGAATTATCCCACCCATGATCTTGAATTGGTGGCCATGGTATTTTCCTTGAAAATTTGGCGTTACTACTTGTATTGGGTTCATGTTGATGTGTTTACTGACCATAAGAATATCCAATATGTGTTCACCCAAAATGATCTTAACTTGAGATAAATGAGGTGGTTAGAGCACCTCAGTGATTATGATATGAGCATGCATTATCACACCAGCAAAGCTAATATTGTGGCCGATGCTTTAACTACTATGGGTAGTCTAGCTCATGTTGATGATGGTGGCAAAGAGGTGGCTAGAGAAGTTCATCGTTTGGCTAGATTGGGGGTTAGGTTGGATGAAGTCGACAATGGTGGTGTAGTGGTTGTTGGTGGTTCTGAGTCTTCTTTGGTTGAGAAGGTAAAGGCAAAACAAGATCTTGACCCCGCCTTACTAGAGTTCAAGGCCTTGGTGAGAGATGGTAAGGTGGAGGTTTTCTTCCAAGGAGGAGATGGTTTCCTTAGGTACCAAGATAGATTGTGTGTGCCACATATGGATGATTTGAAAGAATTGATCTTGAAGGAGGACCATAATTCATCCTATTCAATTCACCTTGGTTCTATAAAGATGTATAGAGACTTGAGGGAGGTGTATTGGTGGGGTGGTATGAAGAGGGACACTGCCAAGTTCATATCTGGATGTCACAATTTCCAACAAGTGAAAGCCGAACATCAAAGGCCGACTGGCCTAGCGAAGATATAGAGATTCCTACTTGGAAGTAGGAGGAGATCAATATGGATTTTGTGGTTGGGTTGCCTAAGACTAGGAAACATTTTGATTCTATTTGAGTTGTTGTGGATAGAATGACAAAGTCGGCTCACTTTTTACCAGTCAAAACCAGTTATGTTGCCGAAGATTATGCCAAGTTGTACAT
Organism: Solanum clarkiae; assembly: GCA_011800125.2. Classification (NCBI taxonomy): domain Eukaryota; kingdom Viridiplantae; phylum Streptophyta; class Magnoliopsida; order Solanales; family Solanaceae; genus Solanum; species Solanum clarkiae. Next base: position 5,114 of record JAABOM020074665.1, on the reverse strand, counting down.
ACATGAGTTAGTTAGATTGCATGGGGTACCCTTATTTGTCATTTCAGATCGTAGTGCTCAATTCACTTCTCACTTTTGGTGGTCCTTTCAAAGAGGTATTGGTACCAATCTTAGAATGACCTTTCACCCTAAAACGGATGGTCAAGCCGAGAGGATAATACAAACTCTTGAGGATATGCTTAGAGCTTGTGTTTTGGAGTTTAAGGGTATTTGGGATGAATGTCTTCCACCCATTGAATTTTCTTACAACATTAGCTACCACTCAAGCCTTGGTATGGCTCCTTTTGAAGCTCTTTATGGTAGGCAATGTAGATCCTCGATAGGGTGGTTTGAACTGGGTGAAATGGCTTTTCTAGGTCTGGATTTGGTCATGGAAGCCTTACAGTATGTGAGGTTGATTAGGGAGTGATTGAAAATAGCCCAGCGTAGACAAAAGTCCTACTCCGATGTGAGGAGAAGTGATCTTGAGTTTAAGTTTGGTGATTGGGTTTACTTAAAAGTCTCACCTATGAAGGATGTGGTTCGATTTGGCAAGAAAGGGAAATTAACCCCAAGGTTTGTAGGTTCTAATAAAGTTTTGAGGAGAGCAAGTAAGGTTGAATATGAGTTGGAGTTGCCTATGGAGAAGAATATAGTTCATCCAGTTTTGCATGTATCCATGTTGAGAAAGTGTGTAGGTGACCCAAGTTCTATAGTGCCCTTTGATATTGTGGGTGTTGTAGAAGATTATTGACCTATGAAGAGGTCGCGGTGAGGATTTTCGATAAACAAATGAAGAGGTTTAGAAACAAAGATGTAGCTTCCGTCAAGGTCCTTTGGAGGAAACGACAAGATGAAAGTGCCACATGGGAAGCCAAGGCGGACATGAGATGGCAATACCTATATCTCTTCCACTCTACTCAAGCCTAAGGTACTAATTTAAGTCCGTTATATGATTTCAAGTCTTAAGTTTCAGCCCTTTTGTCATTTTCTATGTATTCATTCTTATATTGACAAGTTTATGATGAATTTTTAACATTCATGTCGAGATTATTGAAAATGATGTTTAAGTGCATTTGTTGCATTCATATCGGGTTAAAATATTCATGATTACTTTTCTTATGTCTATTTTTAAACATTCGGGGATGAATGTTCCCAAGGGAAAAACATTGAAATACTCCTAAAACGGCCCAAAAATGCGCTTCAAAATGCCCATAATAGTAATTTTCATATATCTTAAAATCTATGAGTGATATCGAAAATCCAACTTCATGTTCTTGATCAGGGAAAAACATTCAGTGGGGCATAGATATAACCTTGATTTTAGAGGTCCCGTAGTGAAAAATAATTTTTGCAAAATTTTCTTATCAGTGTGCATCCGCAACCAGACCGTGATGCAGACTGGGTATGGATCAATATAATTTCTGTCCTTCGAGATGGTCCGTATCACGGACCAGATGCAGATCAGTTCGACATTTTCCTTAGTTTTCCATTTCGGTCCAAGGGCCTCGAGGTCATAACCACATGCCCACTTATGTGTGAAAACACTTGTACTTAGCTATTTTTCAACTCTATATCACTCAACTTCCTCTCAGAAACCTCTCCAAAACTTAACCAAATATTTCATTCAAAATTCGAGGGTTTCAAGCCTAACATTGGAACTCAAGGGTTCTCTTCAAGCTCCATGTTCTCTTCAAGCTGAACTCAAGAAAACCTAAGTTTGAGGTATGTGGGTTTCATCCATTGGGTCCTTTCACCCAAGGAGCCCAATCTTTCTTTTTATGAAAATTATATGTTTTCAAATTGTATTATCAATAGGTATTTCTTTTTTTGGATTTCGATTATAAATCATGTTGGCGGTTTATAAAATGTTGATTGATTATGCATGTTTATCTATTTCAAGGTTATACTACGAATTGGTTTGTCTATCGAGACTATGCATGTTTTGAGCTATGAAACTATGATCTATTATGGGATTTGACGATGGTTTTCAAGGTACTCCAAATGAGGGTTTTACTATGTGTTGGTGGGTTGATTTACATTGAGTTATCTCAAATTATTTCACTCTTGAATTATATGAGTTCGAACCTAACAAGTGTTTGATAAAATGTCTTGACAATAATTCTCAAGTTATTGATGAACTACTAAATGGTTTATTAGTTAAGTGACTTTATGATGATTAAGGGATTGTATATATGCATTGAATTCATGAAAAGTATCTATAGAGTTGCAAGTTGACCACACCTTATTGGGGGTAACATGCCCAATCACCTTGTTGAGGGGGTGACATGCCTCAACCATCTTGTTAGGGGGTGACATGCCCATACTACCATGTTGAGGGGTAGATACCTCAACCATCTTGTTGGGGGGGTGACATGACCATACTGCCATGTTGAGGGGTAGATACCTCGACCACCTTATTGGGGGTGACATGCCCATACTACCATGATGAGGAGGTAGATACCTCGACCATCTTGTTGGGGGTGACATGCCCATGCCACCATGTTGAGGGGTGGATACCTCAATCACCTTCCAAAGGGGTGGCATGCCTTAGATTCCAAGTAATACTTTGCTTGGTCTATGTTGTTTATGGTCTCTTCCCATATATTTCTATATTTCGCAAGTTATATGATTCACAAACATGTTTTATTTCAAGCATTGATCATGCATGCCGAATTAATATTATACTTATACATTGCTTATGATCATGCATCTTGAATATGTCGGCTTATGTCTTGTTGCATTGCATCCTACATACTTAGCACATTCAAACGTACTAACGCATACTCTATGCCCACATGATGTTACCATTTAGGAACTGGATCACCTCTCGATCATCCTCCACCTGGCTATTATTGGCATTTTGAAAGATAAGCTTTGGTGAGTCCTCAAGTCTGGGGACACTAGCTATGCTGCTCTATTTGATATCTCTTTATGTTGAACACTTGATATTATAAGGGTGAGCTCGTAAAGTGTCTTGGCCCATGCTCCAATCTATGTTAGAGGTTTTGTTGGAACAATTAATGTACTTATGCTATGAGCTTTACTCTTGAGTATTTTATGATTATCAAAGACCCCCGTTAGTCCTGTTTTCCCTTATTTAAATCTCTTGTTATTTCTATTTTTTTCCTGTGACCAAGGATGTGTGATTGATATGCTAAGAGGCTTGTTTGGGGTTCCTTCGGGTTCCCCATTCGCCATGTCACGTCTAGGCCCTAGGCTTGGGTCACGACAAACTTTGGTATTAGAGCACTTGGTTGTTAATTGTCCTCAAAATCTAACACACCACATTGATTAAACTCTTATTCATGGTTGTGAAGTGCGCCACAACTATGAATGAGAGGCTATAAGGCATTTTAGGAAATGTTTCATTTCTTCATGGTCTGTATCATGCTTTAGATGTGAGTGTACAGATTTTCCTCGAACAAATGCTCTTTGCTATTCTAGATCATGCTGATTCTAAGAGGGAGACTAAGGAGAGCTCGTACACTCGAGGAGCAACCAACCCCTCTCGCTCCTCAAGCTCTTCAAGGTGTAGAGGTAGCCCAAGATATGTTTTGGGATGCTATTATAATGTCAGCTCGTGCTATGCCCAACCAAATCTACTAAGGAGTCCAAGCCCCTCATGCTCCCACTCTAGATTCTAGGGTGAGGGATTTCTTTAGAATGAACCTATCGGAGTTCCATGTATCTAAGGCGGATGAGGATCCCTAAGAGTTCATCGATGAGGTACATAAAGTGCAATCTATTATGGGGGTCAATTAGGAGGAAAAAGCAGAGTTGGCGGCCTACCAACTCAAAGGGGTGGCTCAAATTTGGTTAACACAATGGTAGTCAGAGAGGAGAGATGATGATGCTATTTCTTGGGAGGAGTTCAAAGCCACATTCCTCAACTAGTTCTTTTCTATCAAACTAAGGGGGGCTAAAATAATGGAGGTTATAAACCTTAAGAAAGGTTCCATGAGTGTGAGGGAGTATTCCCTTAAGTTCAACTAACTCTCCAAGTATGCCCCACAATTGGTTGCTGAGGTGAGATCAAGGATGAACAAATTTATGTCGGGTGTGTCCAACTTGGTTAATGAGGAGTGTCATACTGCCAAGCTTATAGGTGATATAGATTTGTCCCGCTTCATGACATATACAGAATAACTAGAGGGGGAAAAGCTTAGAAAGAGAAGAAATGTTGAGTCCAAGAGGGCTCGTTTTGAAAGTAGATTCCAAAATTCCAAGGGTGGCCGATTTCCTCAAGGCCACAACTTCCAAGGACAAGGGTCTCCCAATGGTCCTAATAGGAGGTTTGCTAATAGTAATATAGATTCTAAGTTAGTAATGTTGTGGTGCCTAACCTTATATGTCAAAGGTGTGGTAGGAACCATAATGGCCCATGGTTGAAGAACTATAATGCTTGTTATGGTTGTGGTGAAGTGGGTCATAAGGTGATCGATTGTCCTCATTCTCAAAACAAAGGTAGAGATGGTCGTCCACAAGGCCAAGGTGCTAATGCGGGCCAAAGGGGAAGAGGAGACTAACGAGGGGTGCTCCAAGGAAAAATAGATTCTATGCTCTTTAAGGGAGACAAAGGGTGGATGAGGTGCTCGTTATCGTCACCGGTATGCTAAATATTTTAGATTTTGATGTTTATGCATTGATAGACTTGGGTGCTACTCTTTCTTTTATTAATCCTTTTGTTGCCAAAAAGCTTCGTGTTAGCCCCGAAATGTTGTGTAAATCTTATGAAGTGTCAACCCCGTTGGTGAGTCCATTGTTGCTAAAATAGTCTATAGAAATTGTCCCGCGTTCATATTGCATAAAATCTTGCCTTGTGATTTTGTTGAGCTAGATATGGTCGATTCTGATGTCATTCTTGGGATGGATTGGTTGTATGCATATTATAATTCTATTGATTGTAGGACCCATATGGTCAAATCCCAATTCCTTAATGAACCTGTCCTTGAGTAGGAAAGTTGTTATATGGTGGTCAAGATTCATCTCTTTCCTTAAAGCCCAAAAGTTGATTTTTAAGGGTTGTCATCTTGTGAACATTAGGGATGTTGAGTCTAAAGTCCTTCCTATTGAGTCGGTTCCAGTGGTTAATGAGTTTCTTGATGTCGCTCCCGATGAGCTGCCCAGTGTTA